>PVJH01007995.1:0-88700 GCA_004026705.1 Nesogale talazaci | reverse complement strand
ATGTTTCACACATCATTTTTCTTTAGCTTTGTGTAATATACCACTGTTTTTGTTTGTGTGTTCATTCTTCCATTGATGTGCATTTAGATTGTTCTTCTCTTTGCTAGTGTGAATAGTTATGCTAGCATATTAAAAACAAAACAAAACTCAACTAGTTGAACCCTTGGGAGACAGATGGTCTGATTCTCTTGTAGGAGATAGCCTATTCAGAGAGGCATAAAAGTGTCTTTTTGTGCCAAAATGAAAATAGGTCTATGTTCAAACAACTACCATGCAACAAAGAATCAGGCATCTTTGTAGTATAAGCACTAATTGTCTATGTAGCTGGTCAATGGTACTTAGATGTGCCATGTAAATACAAGGCTCTTAGCGAGAATGGGTATAACCACAAAGTATACATAGAGCATCTGGTCAATTTTCTACTAGAAAGAATCCATGAATTCCTTATTTTTTGTTAATATAAAAATGCCCTATTTTTAAAAGCCTTTTCCACATGTATGCTGTTTTTTTGGTAATAAGTGTGAAAGTGTATAAACAGACAAAAAATAAAAACATTTTATTGTGAATTGGGCAAAGAGTTACAGAGGTCAGTTTTCCATTCGACAATCCATACACATTTTGCTTCATGTCATTGTCTGCAGTCCCCACAGTATAATATCACCTACCCCATTTCCTCCCTGAGCTTTCTGTTTTTCTTCTTCATTCTTCTCTAGTCCTTCAGAACTTTATTCTTGTGTAAAAGCTGCCCTTTACTCTTTAAATGGTTGATTATTCTAATGTTCCTCCAATTTTAATGTGATTATGAAATACAGTTGAAGATTTTGTTGGACTGCAAAGTAGATTTAACAGATTATTGTTGGGTCTAGATTCTTCATTTTTAATAAGCCTCCAGTTGATGCCAGTTTTGTTGGTCCTTAGACCACCATTGCAAACATTGTTTCTAATGTTTTCTTTCTGCCGAGTCTTCTTTTGTGAAAAAGATTCTAATATATTTATTATGTATTATTTCATATTAACACAGTGTTGTATTATATAAAATATTTTCATAGACATTAATTTACTTGATCAGTTCAGGATTATACACATTACTACCCTTACCCTAGCTAATGGATGTGAAAACAAGCTTGGTGTAACAAATGCAGAGTTTAAGTAAAGTCAGGATAGTAGCTTCTTGGAAGGTACAAATGGTTGAAGTATTTAACTGCTAGTTGAAGGGTTGGTTGTTCAAGTCCTTATCAGGTGCATCTCAGAAACTGGACCTGGTCTACTGCTTCTGAAAGGTCGCAGTCTTAGAAAACCCTATAGACTATTCTACTCTGCATTGAGGTGTTCACCGTGGGTCAGAATCCATTTGGTGGCAAATGATAAGGAGCTGCTTAAAACCTTGTCACACAAAGAGGCACGAAGGAAATGCAATGCTTAGCCTAGAAGTCATGTGCCGAAAAGCTAATGCAACAGATAGAGGAACGTGACAGAAAAGTCAAATTTCATTCACTATAAGGAAGAACATTCTGGTCAGTCATGCTGTCCAAGTATGAAGTGGTGTACTTTGTGAGGTAGCACATTCTCTGTCATTCTTAAGTATTCACACAGAGGTTACATAATCGCTTGTTAAGGGACACTGCCCTCACGGTTCACTTACTGCTGTAGTTCAAAATCAAAGGCCAGAAAGCTAAGCAACATTTCTGCTATGTTGGAAGGAGAAGAGTAAGGAAGTGACCCCAGAAACAAGGCCCTCAGAACTGCTTTGTCCCTGTCACTGGGGCCTGGAAACGAATGGCTTCTCATAAGAGGGCTTAGCAGCCTGGACTGCAGAGAAGGGGTGAGAGACAGGTTGCATGAAATGCAGTTCTCAGGGCATAAAATGACTCCCAGTTTACCTTTCTGGTTGCAAGGTCCCTCCAGGGTGTCTGAGTGAAAGGGAGCAGCAGCAGCAATTTCCTTCACCCACATTCCTCCTGAGTCTCTGCTGCTTGTGGGTCCATCTCTGAGGAGCTCCCTCAAGATCCCTTCAGTGGCTTTTTTTTTTTTTTGCACAAGAATGTGGTGGCAGTCCTGCTTTTTAACAATTTAACAACTTCCCATGGCGTTTTAAAATGAAAATAAGTATATTACAATACTATTTTGCATTCTATGAAAAAATTTTTTTCTTTTTCTTTTAGGCATCACTGCCCTCAGGTGGTGGGAATAGGAGGCCCAGCCTTTGCTCCTGTGGAGCTGGAATTGAACTTCCATCCCAGTGGGCCGCAGTCCCGGGCACAACCACTACGCCACCGGGGCTCAGCCCCATTCTATGAAAATTTTTGTTGTTCCATATAGACCAAATTTTTAATTAAGAACCACCACCCCCTGCCCCGCCCCGGACAATGGTGTCCCGCTTAAAATCTGGTCACTTTAATAAGGACCAAAACAGACAGTGGCCTTCTGGAGAGCTGGCTGCTTCAGTTATGAGCCCAACAGTGGATCTTTTTTTACTGCAGTAAATATATGAAATTTAGAGAACAAGATAATAAACGAAGCATGGGTGTGGCGAAGAGGTGTCAAACTGGTGGCCCGTGATCCACATGTAGCCCTTGAGGTAATTTTTTTGTGATCCAGGATGCTCTGAAATAAAATGAAAATAGAAAAAATTGTTATGAACAAAATAGCGTTTAGGGGAGGTCGAAGCAATACTGTACTCACAATTCCCTCGTTAACTCTTTAACTACTGAAGACAAGTACACACGTGGCCCAGTGCCTGTGGATGTGTATAAACGTGCTGACTCAGTTCCGGCGATGTTTGGAAGCAATGTGTCTGCCACTCTCAGGGTCATGTGATGTCAACAGATCTCAAAAGCAAAAAGGTTAGAAAGAACACTCTGGGGCTGAGCCCCGGTGGCGCAGTGGTTGAGCGCGGGACTGCGGCCCACTGGGATGGAGGTTCAATTCCAGCTCCACGGAGCAAAGACTGGGCCTCCTACTCCCACCACCTGAGGGCAGTGATGACCCCCCCCACCCCCCCAAAAAAAAAAGAAAGAAAGAGCACTCAGGACTGTGCTGTTATAAATGATACCTAGTGGCAGCGCAAGCTAACATTTTTTGAGGGAAGCCATTATGATTGTGCATCATGTTTATCAGCTGTCCAACATTCAGTGTTTTTTATTAGTTACTTTGCTATATTTTCTGGTCACAACATAAGAGGTAAATGAAAACTAGTAGGAGAAAAGCCCTGACACATTTTGGGCAAAGAAGAATAATTTTAGCTTTATAAGTACTTAAAATAAAATGTTTACATAAAAGCAATTATATAGTGTTTTAAAGATCCTACCCATATCCTGAATTCTCACTTCAAAAAATAACTTTAACAAAATTTGTAAATGTGATGTGGCCCGCGTGAATCTTATCTGTTGCACCAAATGGCCTATGTTTTAATTGAGTTTGACACCCCAGGTGTAGAGTGACTTGGGGAGGGTGTGCTATGCGATTCTGAGTTTGGGGCGATTTCAGACCCTACTTTTGACAATTGAACCTCTAAGATAGGTGTAGCCGTAAAGGAACTGAGAAGACAGGCCCACACCCGGCTCTCCTCCAAAGTCTTTGGACTGAATCTGGAAGTTCCCTGATTACTAAAGGGCAGCGGGACGCTGTTGGCTTTGCTCATCCACCCATCTGAGGAGGATCCTGGGTCACAACTTTGACCCATTTCTACAGAAGTTCAAGTTCGTTTTATGGAGGGTCCACTCATGAGAACCGCCCTGGGATCTTCACATTCTCCATTTTCAACTTTTCAATACATAGTTCAATAAAAAGTTTTCTCAGAAAGCTGGGCTTTACTTCCAGAGTATAGACAGCACAGAGCTTAGGGGAGAAGCTCTCCTCTTAAGTTGTTGAGAGCGTAGGTGAACGACAGGCTTACTGGTCTTTCTATTTATCCGCTGTTTGAATGCACTCACCTGTATCTCCTGTGATGCTCATAGTCTCATCAGTCCTGAGCGCTCCATGTTTTCAAGGGCGGGTGTCTTTTAAAATAATCACTCTGGAGAGCTCCTGGGCTGATGGTGAACTGTGCCAAGCACATTTATTACCTTCTCCCAAAATCCCACTGAAAGCGGTAGGCAAGTGACATAATGTATATGATGAATGTATAAGACAGATTTCTAGACTAAAATACAGAGATTGTAGACCTATACAGATTAAAAACTTAAGTGACTAGACACTACTTACACCAAAAAATGAAGGCTAGAGATCAGGAATAGCATTCAATATACTCATTCACAAAAATCTGCTACACTAGGACATAACATAAATAAGTGAACAGTTTATGAAAATAGAAAATATATGGTTGCCTTGAATTGCCATTTATCAGATGCTTTGAATTCAATATATTTAGAAAAATAGAATGACCTTCAAATCCATAACCTTGGGATTTTAGGACAGTACTCATCTGTTTCTTCTCACTAGGGCTGTGGTCGGCAAAGTGGGGCTTAAGCGCCATATGCACCTTTTTCAGTGTGAACGTGTGGCTCTGAACTAACATTGAAAGCATCTGAAGATCATTATTTCAGATCACGGTGATTTGTGTGAAAAAATATATTAAAAGCTCTTGAGTGATTGTAAAGTTGTTAGGAGGGACAGGATTGGCTCTTCGGTCTTAAAATTTGTCAACCCCTGAACTAGGGCATTTAAAGCCTCAAATTCAAAGGAGGATTTAATTTCCTTTAACATGCCACAGCTGTGTTTAAGGTAAAATCCAGTTGATCTAGTAGTTTCCAAATCAGACCCTTCTAGTTTGGCCTATGAAGGATATTGTACACCTCGAAAGGTCAAAGTCTGAAGTCCCAGTGGTCTATGGCCCGGGGATGGCATGGGTCAGCCTGGACAGAAAGTAGGTCAAAAGTGCCTAATTAGGAACCTGATTCTGCCACCATAATCTTCTTACAACTGATTGGCTACTACCAGTAGATTCCATTATGGTGTTGACCACATTGTGTTAGGTCACATTACGAAGGATTATTAGGCTTTAACTGCCAAACCACTGAGAATCTCAGTGCATGCAAATTCCCACAGAGCCTTAGCCATCATAGTACCAAATCTAAAAATCAGACGAGTTTGGTGTAATTTCTGAAAGATGGAATACGAATGGATTTTTTTTGACAAGCGATGAATAGATGCCATGGATCAGAATATATGTTTGTGTCAGGTATAGCTATTCTTTATTGCAGAACTCCTTTACATATCTTTCCTAATATTTTCCCTGGGGAACACTGGAACTCTTTCCAAAGCATGAGGCTGGTCCATGAAAATTCCATCTTACATTAAAATGGTAGGTATGTAACTTCACTTGGGACATTTACAAATGCATTATAAAATGCATTAAAATATGAAGGCGCATTAAGAAAATGTTGCCACTAGGGTTCCAGTGAAAAAGAAGAATGGCCTGCGTGAGATGGAGTGACATAGCGACTGCAAAAATGGGTTCTAACATAGGAATAATTGTGGAGCTGGAACAGGACCAAGAGGTGTTTCCTTCTGTTGTGCATAGCGGTGCTGTGAGTCAGAACCAATTCCGTGGCACCTAACAGTACCACCGCCACCAACCACAGACTCAATGTTGCATGTTGGTGCTTGTAGACGCGTTTGAACTTTCTTCAGCTTCAACAGGAACTTGCACGTGAGCAATTGGTGGTCTCTTCCATGGTTAGCCCCTGGCTTTATGTTAGCTACTCATATAGAGCTTCCCTACAGTCTCTTCCTACAGATGTGGTCAATTTGACTTCTGTGTACTACATCTGGAGAAGTTCTTGGATTGTATAGTCACAATTCGTGTTGTTCAAAAAGGTATTTGCTATGAACAAGCCATTGATCTTGAACAGATATTTCGCCAGACCTGAAAAACCAAAAAGTAAAAATGTAAAAACCTATTTTTCCCATTTTATTTTCTAAGCAAAATGATTAGTTATACATGTATAGTTGAATAAGAAGTGTAGAATAAGCCCAGGAGTTAAAACTTGCTCAATCCTCCTCACTTTCAGCAAGCAAGGTGGTGTCAGCTGCGTACATTTAAGATTGTTAATAAACCTCTCTCCAAATCCAATGCCGTGATCTTTTTATAATCCAGCTTCTCTGATTAATTGCATATAAAAATGCCAGTCTTCACAGCTTAAAAACTTTGAAACTCGGTCTATACTGAACTCGCAAATTTCTTTTTGGAGGTGAAAAATAATTCCTTATGTTTAATTTGCCAAAAATGAAATGACATGGAATCTGATGGTTCATTTATCAGATAGATCACGAATGTCTGACTTTGCATCTAAAGTTTAATGGAGTTGAAAGATTTCTGTAATGTCTTAGGAATGCAGGTCTATAAGGTGAGGCAGTCACTTAATAAATACAAGAATCATTCGATGATTAATAGGATAGGACAGTTCAGGTGCTGTTCTGGAAGGTAGTGATGGCATTTAAAATGTCTTCTCAGGAAGGGGAGAGTAATAAATCCAGCATAAAGTCTATTGTTATCTTTCCATTATATAGGATGAGAAAAGAGAGTTAATGAAGCTCTGTGTTTCATACCTAACCACAGGACAATTTACAGATGTAGTTGGAAATTTCAGCTATCAGCTCTTTTGTGAGAGAGGTTTGCATTGTCTGCCTCTGTGAAGAGACCGTACAGGGCAGTTCTTCTCTGTCCTACAGCATCGCTATGACTTTAATTGACTTGAAGGCAGTGGATTTGATTTGGTTTAGTCCAACATCTCTTGAGAAAAAACAAACATCTCATTGGGGATCAAAAGGCTTAACTTTGACCTTAATCATTGTGTTACTTCAAAGGATATGTTTTCTGGTTGGAAAATAGGGCAGAATGAGGGCAATATCTTTTTTTAAATGCCATAAAGGTGAATGAGGTGAAGTTTGTAAAAGACTCAGAGACAATACGATTTACAAATGAGAAGGCAGAGAATAAACGTTAAGAAATTTTATGCTCACAGCACTTGTATGACAGTTCATTTGTTTCTTCTGTTTATTTTTCACTATCACTTGAATAGTGTTAGAATTCTAGAGGTTAGAAAAATAATATTTATCATTTCTGTCTGATAACAAGAAAAAATTCAGTCTTTTAACTATTGCTGCATTCCCAATCTGATTTAAAAAAATCAATGATTATCACTGGTATTAAGTCATAGAAGAGATTTTGCTTATTTAATTTGTTGATAAGTTTTCCTTCTATAGACCTCCCACTGAGTTCAGTCACAATAGCACACATTCACGTGCAAAAAGACTGCAGGGTTGATCAGGCCAAGTATCAGAGTTGAAGGATGGAGTGTCCTTTGGGCACCTGCTCTAGCTCTCCCTTTTAAAATAAGTACTTTATTGGGGATTCTTACAGCTCTTATAGCAATCCATATATCAATTGGATCAAACACACTTGTACATTAATTGCCATCATCATTTTCAAAACATTTTCTTTCTGCCTGAGCCCTTTCTACTTGAGCTGCTCCTCCCCCACCTCGTGTCACACCCTCCCATCCTCATGAGCTGTTAATAAATTATAAATTGTTATTATTTCCATATCTTACACCATTTGCTGTTTTTCTTCGTCCATGTTCCCCTTTGAACAGGGAGTTAGACATGAATCATGGCATTTGGTTCCCCATTTCTTCCCCCACCTTCACGGTACCGCTTACTCACATTACCGTTCCCCAGGGGTTCATCTGTCCTGGATTGTGTGTGGAGAGCTCTTATCTGTGCCAGTGCACATGCTAGCGAGCTGACTCATTTCTTCCTTGTGTCCCTTCTGTGAGAGGACGCCCAGTTGCCTACAGATGGTCTCCACTCTGATCCCCATCATTTGCATCAATTTAGTTGATTGTTTTGGGTCTTCCGATGCCTGATACCTGCTTTCATGGACACCTCATGATAACAAAGGTTGGTGTGCTACTTCCATGTGGGTTTTGTTGCTTCCCTGCTAGATACCCTGTGACTTTCCCATATCATAACTCTTTATGGGAGCAGAATGCTCTTTTTCTCCCATGGAGAAGCTGGTGGTTTCAAACTGCCGACCTTGCAGCTCTGTGCATAACTACTACACCACCGCGGCTTCTGATAAAACCCCTTTATTAGTCTTGAGTAATAAGATTACTGTATGCCTTGGTTAGATCGGTTTTTCTTTTTGCTTGTTTGTTTCTAATGCTTGGTAGCTCCTTAATCTTAAATATGTGCTTTATAGTTTTATTCACATCTGGAGAATTTTCAGCCATTATGTTACCTCTCACTTCAGGGAGTCTGATTTCATTCATTTTAGTTCAGTGGTTGTTCCATATAGCTTACTTATGCTAATTTTTAAAGATTATTTTTCTCTTTGTCTTTTATTTTGTATACATTACATTACTGTCTTCAAATCTTTTCTACTACCATGTTTAGTTTATTATTAATTCCATCCAGTAAATCCTTCCTTTAAGACAATCATCAATCTCTAGGAATTCAATTCTTGCTTTATATCTTTCTTATGTATGTTCAATGTGTTTAATCTTCCATCTAGATTTTTGAACATATAACATACAGTTATAATAACTGTTTTGATACTCTTTTCTATTAATTCTAGCATGTCATCTCTGGTTTGATGTAGTTTGGTTGGTTTAGTTGATTTTTTATTATCACTAGTGATTGTAAATTCCCCACTCTTGGTGTTCTTGACAATTTTTTATTATTTGGAAGACTGTGACTTTACTTGCTGTGGCCCCAAAATATTTGTGTATGTGCAAACTGATAGATCTACCAAAACAGATAGGCATAAATTAACTAAATCCAATTCCATCTTGTTGATTCAAATGTATCTGTCCTTTGTGGCACCACAGAAGGTTTGAACTGCTGGCCCTGTGGTTAGTAGTCCAATGAATAACCAGTTATACTTCCAGGGTCACACACACACACACACACATATTTAGCATCTAACAAGGCCAGGGTCTCTCTTTTAATACAAGTATATATGAGGGGGGCTTCAAAAAGTTTGTAGAAAATTTCAAAACCTTTTAGCTCCATTTTCCCATTATGAGTTTACATTGACTTGGAAACACCTGAAAACAACAGCATCCTGATAAAACAGTTATGTTATTGGGAGCCATTTGTTCAATTTGGGTTTTACTTTTAAAATCTGTTCGATGAAATAAGAGAACTGATTATTAGTCACCATTGCAGAACTCCCTTAGTACTTTACTTAGTACTTTGAACTATCAATTTGAGAAATTGATGCTTAATATTGGCACTATTTCTGACTTTTTGTGAGCCCTGAAACTATTCCTTCTGAAAGTTTTGCATATCTGTCACACACAGAGACACACACACTTTGGGTAGTTTGCTTATATCCAAGTATATGCACAGATTGGGACTCTATTGAATACTTGAAATAACCTCTGTGTATATTGAGTGCTCTCTATGCAGGGCTTCCTCTAAGGGGCTCTGCTCTATGAACTCTCACACTCTGGTCTCCTGAAGTATTATCTCCAGCTCCTAAACCAGGAATTCACTAGACTCCAGGAGATTTCTGCTCTCCGGGCTGGGGGCTGGAAACTTTTTTAAGGCAGTGAAATGGACATGATATGGTTCACATAATTTTTAAACTTTTTTTTTTTTTTTAGAGATTACTATCCTTTGGTTTCTGATGTTTAATGTCTTAAAGATGTTCTTTTAGGCTTTTTGTCCAATTGGACTTGTTTTTTGGTGAGGAAAGAAATCTGTTCCATGTTACTCTATCTTATTTCAAAGGAACAGTCCCCATTGCATTATTAATTCCAAGCACCAAGAGTATTATAAATGTTAACTCGTTCAATGATAAATGAGAATCAACCAATGTTCTTATAGCTTGCCTATTTTTTTTTTAAAAAAAGAATGGTTATATGTGGGTTATATATTGGACTGCTTGTCACAAAGGCAGCTGTTTGAAAGCACCAGTTACGCAGAGGGAGAAAGATGGGTTTTTCTCCTGTGTAGATTTACAGTCTTAGAAACCCATAAAGGACAGTTCTACCCTGTGCTAGAGGGTGGTTATCAATTGACACCAACTTGATGGTAGTGAGGGTTTAAAAACATTTTTTACAAGTAACAAAATACAAAAAAAAATCCCATCTCACTACTAAAAAGTCAACTCTAACAGTGGTTACTACTGAGTAGAGGCAGGCAGTGACCAAGCTTGGGTCTGGTACACCCACGCTGACTTTGCTGACGAGCGCCCCAAGCCAGAACTGTCCGCCATCTGGTTTCTAAACCCTGAAAATGCACAGAAACTCAAAAAGTAGTTTGAAGAGTGCAGGAAAGAGATCAAAGAGAGAGAAAAGAAAGCTGGGTTAGGGAAAATGGATGCAGAGGTGACTAAGAAGGTAGAAACTCTGTGAAGGTGGACAGTGAAGAGGCTTTTGGGACCAAGGCGCCTGAAGGGGAGGAGGTCAAGGAGAAGGTGGAAGATAAGCAATAAAATGGGCTTATATTATTCCTTCTTCCTTTCTTTTTCATCTTTTCATCCCACCTCCTTTTGAATGTATTTTTACTCTGTTTTGATTACAAGGGACTTTATATGAAATAGTTCAAACTCCCAACATCCAGACTCTTTTTTTTCCTTTGAAATTTTTTGTTTTTCTTCATCTTCTTGAAAACAGTGTCAGAAAATCCACTCTCCAGTCATGAAAATGTACTGCACTTTTTTTTTCCATAGTGGAAACATTTATAGTAAACAATAGAGAATAAAAATGGCATTTGATAACTGCAAAAAACCCACAACTGTACCTATCAGTTATAATGCTATAAATCTTTATAGGAGGAGACAGCCTTGTGTTTCTACCTCAGAGCAGGTGGGTTTGAACCGACAACCTTGTGGTTAAGCACCCCAACCAACTCCTTCCATAAGTAATAGTGTCATTGGCATAAATTATCTCTCTACATTGGATTTACTGACAAGAATTTCAGTTAATGTTGCAAAAGGCTCATGGGTTTAAATACTAGTTGACATATAAACCTTTTAAAAGTTTGTTTGGGCAGAGCCCCGGTGGCATAGTGGTTGTGCGCGGGACTGCGGCCCACTGGGATGGAGGTTCAATTCCGGCTCCCAGGAGCAAAGGCTGGGCCTCCTACTCCCACCACCTGAGGGCAGTGATGCCTAAAATAAAAAAAGTAAATAAAAGTTTGTTTGTTCAGCTGCTAAATCCATTCTCACTTCTCTTTAATCTCCCATTTCCTTCCTTATTTTGAGCATTCCAAATCTTGCCAATCAGCACATGAAAACTTTTATTAAAAAAAATTCTCCCCCACCCCACAGACTCCTGACTCTTTATCTCTGATGTCTTCCTCAGCTCAGTAAGTATGACAAAAGAAAATGGGCACAGCAAACTGCCAAGGTAAAAGTACATCTTATTATAGGGCTGCTTTAATGTTGCCTAACAAATCACCATGGGCCAAGGCCGGGCTCATTTAAGGAGCATGTTAGGCAACTTTTGTAGCTGGCAGGACTTATAGAGGTAAGTAGTCATTTCAAAGAAGATGTGTAGATCAATAGTTTATTGGACTTGAATATAAGTTCATGACTATACCCTGCTTTCATTAAAAATATGTTGCCTTGATCCCTTTGTTCTTTTTTATGGTTTTATTTATTATTAATTATATTGTAATTAAATAAATCACCATTATATAATAATTAAATTAATGCCAGATATTTTATTATATCAATTATTAATATATTATAATACATATATCATAGCATTCCATAGTTCAATTATGTCAAGCAGAAATGTGCAGTTGCTACCACAATTAGTTTCCAAGCTTTCTTTTTCTTATCATCATCTCTTTTGGATTTCTCCCCACCCCCCACATAGCCCTCACACCTCCCCAAACCCTTATTTTACTTACTGCCCCAAGGGGTTCATCAATCCTGAGTTTGTGAAGTCTGTTGGAGTATAGATTCCCCTCAGAAAAAGAGAAGCTAAGTGCTTTTTTTTTTTGTGCCAAATAGACCAGGACTCATTTTTTGTTTTTTAAAAAACACATGAGACAGGAAAGCGAAATCAAGGTTGGATATATGTATAAATTCTGCACGCCCCATTCTAGGCTGAGTTCTGAGACCAAAGGGGTTTTCTCATTAGTAAAATATAAACAAAGCAGCCAGAAGGAGTACGGGGAATGAAAGCATTTTAAGCAAATTGAAAAAGGGACGGGGTCTCTGAGCTTCTCTGATAGCTCTGGTCCTGGTTGGCTTCACTGTCCGATCCCACTGGGTCAGGATAGCATTCCTGGCCCCATCCCACTTCCCGGGTCCCATTAGTCTAAACTGGTATGGGCTGCAAGGGCCGAAGTACACCTCCAGGGCCAGCTGGGGATCGGTTAGGAAGAGCCAGGGGATATTTGGCTTGGTCCCTATGAAGGAGCCCAGCTCATCCATGTAGCTGATATAATCTGTCTGCAGAGTCTGGCTCTGGCCAAACCTGAGGAAAGACAAGAACACAATGGGACAAGTGTCAAACGTGTAAACAGAAGCACTGCTTGCTTACCTCTCAGACCAGCAAAGTGACATTTTAATAAACAACTTCGGAGACATTCTCACAGCTCTCTTTATGTACTGTCTGGAATTTAGCGAACATTTTCATCAAAGTGCATGCTGCTGCTTTCTCTTTTCTAATCGCCATCCAAGTTTCTTGTCCTTTTGACAAGCTTCTCGCCAGGTAGCCTGGAGTGACTGATCTGAGGGTTTTGAAGCGAGTGATTAACTTAGTCTTCTCCTTAGTGTATGGTCTGTTCTTTAGGAACAAGCCTAAAAGCAACCCTATTTGGAAATTCCTCAATGTTATTTAAAAGGATGTATATGGTTCACATTAGGTTTATGTATGAGCTCAACAGTGTTACAATTTATGAGTATTCCTTCATATGTGCAGGTAATGTGGCCTCCATTGTTTTGGGGGGAGGGCATCACTGCCTCTGGTGGTCGTGGGCGCTACCCAGTGCTGCTCCTGAGAGCCACTGCTGGATTTGAACCGCCAAGCCTGCAGGCTGCAGTCCCGCACTCGACCACTTACGCCACCGGGGCTCAGCCCTGGCCTCCATTGTTTATAGGAACCTGCGAAAACAGTCTGTCATTTTAGTAGTTAGATGAACATTTAGGTCTCTCTTTTTCATCTTCTTTTAAGCCTCTGGTCTCTAGGAGAAAAGAAGATAAGTAGAGTGGCCCCTTTATCCACTGCTCAAACACAGCTATTTGTGGTAGTTTTGAGGTCTCTTCACTCTCCTACTGAAAATCACATTTGCTCTCTATAGGGCATACTCTCAAGGGCTCTAGGAATTTTCCCTCACTTTCTAGATGCCTCCCAGTTATAACTGGTGCCCAAGTCTCACGATTAAAGACCGATCTTCTCTATCCCAGTGTGAGCATGTGATTTGCCTGCCTCAGAAAACACCCTTTTAACTAGATGAAGCAGTGTAGGTGAGACACTATGTAAGACTTGGGACTCCCATTCTTCTTTAGACCTTGGGGCATTCAGTGAACATCATGTTAGACACTTGAAAGAGAAAAGAATCTTTCAATTATCCAACCAAATGTGCTCTGTTATCTAATCATTCTTTCAACAGATTCTGGTGTAAAACTTCCCAAAGATTTATAGAAGCAATTAACAGGTGAGACATAAATGTTTGATGTCTAGCCACTTAAATGACTTCCTGAAAATCCCCTTTATGTGTCAGTTGGAATACATATGGGAATGAATCAGAAGTCAACACTTTTTTAGTAGAAAACACAAGCAGATATTTAACTTTAAAATCTTTGTAAACCTTTTCTGTTTATTATTTGAGATTCAGACCAAGTTATAACTTCATGAATAATTATTTCTTTCTCTATAGCTTTGTCTCTTTATCTTAGAGACTATCTATAAAATGAGTCAATGCATACCTACCTGTTGTTACACACAGGTACCTCCCAATTGACACCAAATTTGAGTAATGGAGAATCACACCTATGGCTATCTTTTGTGTGTATGCTTATATCTTATTAGTAGCATGCACAATATGCAGTCCTGCAGTGTGCAATTTGCTGATGTTATTTTTGTATCAATTCCCAAAGACAACTAATTGTTGACTTGATTAAAAAATATTGGTAATAAAAGTCAATAGTAATGAAAACTCAAAGGCAAGAGAAATTAGACCTATACCAGAAGCAACTGATGACAGAGTCACTGGAATGGAAGCCTGTCACGAGTTAAGAACTACTTGCATATATAATACATATGCTTGTTTTTTATTGATTGGCTGATTTTAATTAGAGAGTAAATTTTAGTTTTCAAGAAGATTCTAAATTCCTTGATGACAAAGACTGTGACTTTCTATTTATTTATTTATTTTTTGAGTGTGACTTTCTTTTGAGAGTGGATCCCAAGAATAGCCACAGCTATTTCTCAAAACTTATTACTGAAGTGGTACTGTAAAAAAGAATTTGCAAACAATATTCAGTATCATACTAAAGCTATGAAGTTGACAATACTTTCACCATATTAGAATGAAACAAATGAATTTTAAGCCATGTGTTTAAATTAAAACCCATCTCAGTGATGCAATTGGTTAGCATGTCAGGATGCTAACTTTATGGCTAGTGATTTGAAACAACTCAGGGATGATGAGTCTTTCAGCTGTAATAGCGGTTATCAACCTGTGGGTCACGAAACCTTTGGGAGTTGAGCAATCCTTTCATAGGGATTGCCCAATACCTAACAGTAGCAAAATTACACTTAAGAAGTAGCAACAGAAATAATTTTGTGGTTGGGGGTGGTCACCACATGAGGAGCTGTTTTTTTTTGTTTTGTTTTGTTTTTTTGTTTTTGGGCATCACTGCTCTCCGGTGGTGGGAATAGGATGCCCAGCCCCACTGCTGGAATTGAACTTCCGTCCCAGTGGGCCGCAGTCCTGCGCACAACCATTACGCCACCGGGGCTCAGCCCAAGGAACTGTTTTAAAGGGTCGCGACTTTAAGGCTGAGAACCACTGAGCTATAAGGAGCTGGGGTGGCAGTGTGGGTTAGCTGGACTCTCAGATATAAGAACCTGTAATGGTATAGTGGGTTATGTACTGGGTTGATAACCACACGATTAGCAGTTCAAACTCTCTTCATGCTCCCCCGAAGAAGAGACTTTCTGCTTCCATAAAGCCAAAAAGGGCACTTGTACACCATCCTGTAGGGTCAATATAAGTGGGAATTGTGAGTGGTTTAAGGTTACGCCACTGCTAAATGGCATGATTTGGATTCCAACTAACTGTGCCCCGTTCTAGGTCAGCTCACCTTGTTTTCTCAGCATCTACTCTCCACAAAGGAGCCTATATGAATGATGAAAAGGAGTATCATCCATGCTCTGTGACAAATGGAGTATGGGTAGAGTCTTAATCCCAGCTTGACCCTGACCCCTTTGCCTACAGCTCAAGTGTAGCTTTTGTGGTAGACCTGAAGCCTATTAACTTTCTTATTGAAATTCTTATTTGTTATGTATGGAGTATAGTTTCAAGAAATTCAAGAAGCTGCCTTCACTTCTTAAATGTCTCCCAAGTTACTAACTAATGTCTGAATCTCACAATTAAAAACCCCAAACCTAGAAATATATGTACCTGGATTTATTCCCTTCTTATAATGGATGATTGTATTTACATATGTACATGTCTTGTGTTTAGACCTCTGCAAGTGCCCTTTGGCTTCTAGTTTCTTCCTCTATTTCCTTCTGCCTCCCTCCTGTCCCACTATCATGCTCAGCCTTCATTTGAGTTTCAGTATTTCCTCTCTGTTACATTGACCTTACTTAAGCCTTCCCAGGCCTCCCACACCCTCCTCACCATCACTCATTGTTCCCCCCATCCCTGAGCCTGTCTGTGCCCCCTTCTTCTCACCCCCCCCAAACCCCCAGGAATCATTGATCCAGTCGTTCTCTCCTCTTGGCTATCCATCCAGGAGTGCTCCTTTCTTGATTTGGTTCATTTTGGTGGCTCAGATCACATTTCAGCCTTGGTTCCCCACCCAGGCACTCCCTCAATGCAAGAACACTTTGTTTTATTAATCTGGTATTCCATTATGCTCACTGGCCCAATGTGACCACTGAAGAAGAAAATGTGGTGAAGAAGACTGATGGCACCCAGCTGTCAAAGGATATAGAGTCTGGGGTCTGAAGGTAAACAAACGCCCACCTAGCTGAGAAGTATCCAAGCCCACATGGAAGAAGTGGCCATGAGGTGTCGAAAGGACTAGGTCTCAGGCATCAAACAGAAAAAAAAAAAACCATATCACTGTGTGTGCTTTTTCCTGAGATGATCACCAAGGACATGTGGGGGAATGAGTAAGAGTGGTGAAGATAGCTGAATGAGCAAGAGTGGTGAAGATCTTTTGACAGTTATCAAAAGATATAACGTCTGAGGACTTAAAAAGTTGAGGGTGAACAAATGGTCACATAGCCCAGGAACAACAAAACCCACCATAGAAGAAACATACCAGTCTGTGCTACCATGAGGTGTGGAACCAGGTATCAGGTCAAAGAACAAAATTCATATCATTATGTGTCCACCCTCCCTACATGATTATTAAAGACAAAGGGAAACAGAGGCAGACAGAGAGGAGGAATTTGATGGTGCCCAGCTACCAAATGATAAAGCATTTTGGATCTTAAAGACTTAAAGGTGAACAAGTGGCCATCTAGCCCAGAAGCAGCAAAGCCCACATGGAAGACAGCACACTAGTCTGTGTGATCACAAGGGGTGGAAGGGAGCAGATACCAAGCATTAAGGAACAAGAATCACATCACTACAAATGAGGGGGAGAGCAGGGTGGGGACCCAAAGTCCACTTGTGGACTGGGAGTCCTGGGGAGGAGACAGGCCAGTCAAGGTGCAGTGAGGTGGCGATGAAGCAGAAAGCTTTCCTCTAGTTCCTGAAGGCTTCCTCCCCCCAACTATCACGGTTCCAATTCTACCTTACAAATCCAGCTGGACTGGAGGAGGTATACTGGTAGAGATGGAAACTGGAAATATGGGGAAACCAGGATAAATGAACCCCTTGGGGCCAGTAGCAGGAGTGGAGCTACTGGATGGGTGGGGGGAAGGTGGGGTAGAGAGAGGGAGCCAACTACAAGGATCTACACATAACCTCCTACTGGAAGGACAAACATTAGAGGAGTGGGCGGGGGGAAACATTGGGCAGTATAAGAAAAGACAAAACAGTAATAATTTATAAAGTATTGAGGGTTGGTGGGGGAAGGGAAGCAAGAATGGAGGGGAAAGATGAGAGGCTGATATCAAGGGCTCAAATGGAAAAGCGGTTATTTGGAGGATGATGACGACAGCAGGCATGCGAAGGTGTTTGGCACAGTTTATGTATTTATGTATTGTGAAAAGCAATGTATGAGCCACCAATAAAAAAAAATTTTTAAAAACAGAATACACTTTAACTCCTAAAAAAAAAAGACCCCAATTTTCTATCCTGCTGCTTTAAAGACTCTGAACACCTGTAGATATGGGAATGAAATTAACGTTATTTATATCTTCATTTGAATGCATTTCATAGATACTTTCCTAAAGAGAGATTTGATAAACATTAAAAAGTAGAAAGATCGGGCTGAGCTCTGGTGGCGTAGTGATTGAGGGCGGGACTGTGGCCCATTGGCTTGGCAGTTCACATTCAGCAGCAGCTCTCCGGGAGTAAGGCTAGGTAGCTCCCACGACCACCAGAGGGCAGGGATACCCCCAAACAAAAAACAACAAGAAAAACAAAACAAAAAGTAGAAAGATCTGAGCCTTGGGTACATCTAATAGACACGAAGAGGGTGGCACCACGGGAGGACACGTATGAGGAAAATGTAATTCACTGAAGGCTACTGTATTCAGCATGTAGTTTATGGCTTAGACTAGTGTTACCCTGCATAAGAAATGTCTGGTATTTAGTTTATTGGTTGGTTTAGAGAACAACAGTGAAAAATAATTGGGCATGTGAACTTAAATTCTTCATTGAATTTTCTTAAAACCGTAAATTTGCTGCCAATGCCATTTCCAGCTAGTTAATTTGCTGACATATAGTTTATTGGGAAGGAGTTCTTGGGGAAAGTGCTACGTGGTCTTTCAGCCCTAGAACTACTAAAGTTTTAGGTTGGATAACTTTTTCTTCTGGTTTTTTTTTTTTTGGCTGTTCTATGAACTCTAGGATGCTTAACAGCATCCCTGGCCTCTATTCATTAGAAATCTGACATTTCCATGAAATGACAAGCAAGATGTCTCTTAAACATTGCCAAATATCCTCTGGTAGAGGATGTCTACTGGTACGGAGAGGAACTGGAAACATGGGGAATCCAGGACAGATGCTCCCTTCAGGACCAGTGCTGAGAGTGGCCATACTGGGAGGGTGGAGGGAAGGTGGGGTAGAAAGGGGGGACTGATTACAAGGATCTACCCTTCTCCTAGGAATATGGACAACAAGGAAGTGGGTGAAGGGAGACAGTGTATGACGTGACAAAATAATAGTAATTTATAAACTATCAAGGGTTCATGAGGGAGGAGGGAGTGAGGAGGCAGGGGAAAAATGAGGAGCTCATACCAAGGGCTTCAGTAGAAAGAAAGTGTTTTGAGAATGATGATGGCTACAAATGTGCACAATAGATTTATGTATGATTGCGATAAAAGTTGTATGAGCCCCCAATAAAATGATTGAAAAAATACATGTCTTCTGGTAGTCAAAAATCATCCCTGTTTGTGAGACATTGCTCTAGATTTTTTTTTTTTAGGCATCATTGCCCTGGTGGTGGGAGTAGGAGGCCCAGCCTTTGCCTCTGTGGAGCTGGAATCGAACCTCCATCCCTGTGGGCCGCAGTTCTGCGCACAACCACTGCGCCACCGGGGCTCAGCCCCTGCTCTAGATTTTTATAGGAGACATGTAATGAATACTATTTGTCCATCTAAACTATTATGTGATTATAGCAAATACTTTAAAATTGAAACCTTTGACTAATGATAATGTTATAGTATGTATTATTATTTAACATATGAAGGAGACTTTTTGCACTTGATTAATTAGCAAGTACAATCTCTTACCACTTGAGTTTTTTCCCCATTTTTTCATCAATGTCATCCATCATTTCTTTTGCACTTGGTAGAATACATGACCCTAGAAAGTAAATGAAGAAAGAAATGTTAGAAAAAGCAAAGAAACTATATATGCATATATATAACGATGTATATGGATACATATAATGATATGATAAAACTCATTCTGTATTTATGAACAATATATTTGGAAAAAAGTATATTTTTGAACAATATACTTTTTGATCTAGAGGATTGTCTTTGGTAGAAGAGCCTGTCAGAGATGAAGACCTGATAAACCAATGGTCCCTTTCTGAGTCCCGCTAATCTGGTCTGCAGTGAACTAGTGACTGAGGTTTGCGGCTTCAAATCAGATGCAGAATGCTGCGGCATTTTTGTAATGATGGGCCTCATTGCTAACATACTTCAGGCTTATACTAGCTTAACAGTTTCTTCATATCTTTTGCCTGCATACTTCTGTGAAAACTTCTCAGGAAATAAATCAAGTAAACAATGTAGGGACATTTCGGAAGGAAGCATGGAATGTCAAACATCAGCCTGCAGCTAGGGAGAATATTTTGAGGACGAGGAGAACATTTTTAGCTTTCTAAAACGCCTCCATCAGTGGCGGCTTCCTTTGTTTGCTGACTTTACCTCACTTGCCTTCTCTACGAGCCAGAAAGTGATGATGACATTTGGAGTCCATGTGATACCCTGTCATTGGTAGTATGTAGCACGTTACCCCAGGTTGCTGGTTCTCTTGCTCAGATATTTACTGTGACCTTTACTAGAAAGTAAGTTCCACAGGCCCCGGAATTTTCATCTGTTCTGGTTGCTGGCACTGCTATGATTTTCAAGACAAAAAAGGTAATAGAAGTACACATTTTACAGGGAGTACCTGAATCACAAAGATGATTTGGCTTTCAGAAGATTCAATGACTCTCAATGATGATCCTCATGATGCATTTGAAATAGCAGCTTAGTTACACGCAAAATTTTTAGAAGACACAAACTTACCATCTGTGATTATAATATGTGATTACATATTAAGTTTTGAGTGGACACTATATTACGTGAGGTATACCCAATACTTAAGATTCTCAAACTTTTGAACAAAAGGATACTTTAATAGTAGTGATCAATATGAATATCAATATGAGTATGATTTGCATAAGTTAAATCAATATATTTGAGGCATCACCTTTTCTTTTCTTTCTTTCTTTTTTTTTTTTTTGGCATCACTGCTCTCCGGTGGTGGGAGTAGGAGGCCCAGCTCCACTGCTGGAATTGAACCTCCGTCCCAGTGGGCCGCAGTCCCACGCACAACCACTACGCCACCGGGGCTCAGTCCGAGGCATCACCTTTTCCATACATTACTCACACTCATAATTTTCTCAAGTAAAGATAATTTAACTCTTAGAGACCATCGGATTTGGAGAGGAAGGAAGGAGTTAAAATAGACAATGAAGTAGGAGGGTACTGACATTGTTATTCTGACCAAATTGTCACCAGTGAAGTCTCCTTCAGCATTCTTCTTTTTTGATAGTCCTGAGATCCCTTATTTCCTGCTTTGTGATAGTTCATTTTAAACCCAGCTGATGGCAAAACTGATCATTCCTGACATTAGAAGCCCATTGTTGCAGTATGTGATGTGCCAACTGCGAAAGGATGGAGCCTAGCCTGTCGATCAGGTCATATCCAGTAATGCCTCTGTGTGGGCATGGCCGTCTCCTGAGGATTCTAGGAACTCCTGTCTTCCTCCCCGGAGGCAGGACACACACACACACACACACACACACTCTCTCTCTCTCTCTCTCTCTCTCTCTCTCTGCTTCATCTCTCTGGGAGACATTCCTGTTGACCTGGAGGTATGCTGATGCCAGCCAGAGTCTCAGAGCTGGAGAAGCCATGTGGAGACCCACACCAGTGCGAAGATACTTCCGCCACCACTGGATTCACAAGACTTTCCACCCACTAGCCTGTGATCTTGCATTTCGCATCATTGCATATGTTACATGAGTTTGAAGAAGAATTTATAGATTGGTATTGGATATATGGGCTAATACTGGACTTAGAGACTTAATCTAGACTGGGCTGGGATGTTTTTTCAATATACAATTGCTATTTTATATAAATCTTTTTCTTATACATATGAGCGTCTATGAATTTGTTTCCCTAGTTAACCCAGGCTAGCATACCCATATACCTTATTTGTATGATATTACCTGATTATTTGGTGGGACTTGTAAGACCATGGCCAGAAGAGTCATAGTTCACTGCCTCACAGAGATGGATTGACACAGTGACTGACAGAATGGGTTCGAACATAGGAAATATTTTGAGAATGGTGCAGAACTGGGCAACGCTTCCTTCTGTTGTACATAGAGTCATTATGAATTGGAACTAGCTCATCTTGAGCCTAATAATCACAATAGCAACAATATTCTCTGGTCAGAGCTGCCATCATGACCCAATTGCAATGACACTTCAAATCATGTCATTTTGTTTTAGTGTGCTACATGCAGATGCTGGTGATTCTGTTGCTATCAATGTTTTTATAGAGTCTGATTTTTTAAAAGTTTTATTGAGATATAATTAATATACAATTGACTAGTTTGATCATATTGGGTTTTTTTTGTTTGTTTTTGGGGCATCACTGCCCTCTGGTGGTGAGAGTAGGAGGCCCAACCTTGCTGCTGGATTTGAACCTCCAACCCAGTGGGCCGCAGTCCCGTGCACTACCACTACACCACTGGTGCTCAGCCTAGAGTCTGATTTTGTCAGACTCTTTTTTGTGCTTTAGCTTCAATACTGTGATAAGTATTTGTGCACCTATATTGACAACTTTTGAAAATATAGTGGTAATTAAAGGAAAAGAAGGGGGAATAGTAAAAAAGGCTTTCATGCAGTGACATTGTAACTTAACAATGCTGTAATTCAATGTTGAGGGATTCTTACAGAACCATTTTGTTGCTGGTATCCATATAACTAAAGAAATATCATATCTAGGGCTGAGCCCCAGTGGCGTACGTGGTTAAGTGCGGAACTGCACCCCGCAGGCTTGGCGGTTCAAATCCAGTGGCGGCTGGGTAGTGCCCACAACCACCAGAGGCAGTGATGCCCACAAAAAAAAATATATCATATCTAAACACTTTATAACAAAATCACACATTAGTCTAGGACCAAAATTGATAATCAACTTAAAAAAATTCTATATGGTCTGGTACAGGGGAAGGTCCACTAGAGGTGTGTGTAGGGGGGAAGTGGGCGGGGGGTGACACCACGAGTCACTTATCTGAGTAATGCCAACTTTCATCACTCCACGGCACTATCCCGCTCATATTTTCAACCTTGCAACAGCTCTCCCTTCCCCCCGGGAAGAAGTCTTAAGTTCATTAGCATAATTTCACAGGCCCTCCAACTTCTGACCCCTTTCTTCCTTTCTTGACATGCCTGACCTCTGCTTTATATCCCCACCCACTAACATGTCTCTGGTTCCTCACACACTTCATGTTCATCTTCCCTTTTCTGCCTTTCCTTATTCTGTTTCCTGAGTATGGAGTAGCTCATTAAGCTCCCTCACCAGAATACCCTAAAAAGTCGATGTTGGCATTTCCTCCATTTTAAGATGTGCATGGTCAAGGAGCATGTCTAGCTCATTCCAGTTGATTCCCTTGTCCCTACACAGTGCTGAGTACATGGCTGTTGTTCCTCACAGGGAGGAAGTAGGATAAGGAATGTTGCATTGTGGGACTTGCCATCATGGCATGAAGCAAAATGGGTTGGAACCGCTGACTGGAGAATTTGATTCGCCCAATTCACCATAAAAAGTTTCAAGAAAATCTGCTTGTTGGCTAAAGAAATGGGAGAGAAAATAGCTCACCCACCTGCAAACACTTTAGCAGCCCAACGAGCCTGCAGATCTGCCGTGGGAATGGCCGCCCCGAGGGATTGGACCAGGCCGATCACAGCCAACGTTGGCTTCTCCATTTGCGGGGGAAAGATGCCTTTAAACAAGGTGACCTCATTGTTCCTGCTTTTGATGATGGAGTCGTCGAGGAAGGGGTAAGCATAATCATAGCCTGTGGCAAAGATGATGGAGTCGATAGCCTCAAATACAGTCCCGTCCTCAAAGACGGCTGATGTCTTTGTGAACTGCTTCACGCTGGGCTTAATGGACACGACGCCACACAGGATGCGGGATGGAAGCTCATCATTGAACACAGGCTCTTTCCTCAGGGACCTGTGCAGAAATGAAATATAAAGATCCCTGCTAAAGTACTTTATTTATAAGAAATAGGGTACTTGCAGCAGCTCCTGGCATGTAAACCGAATGTGAGCAGTTAAACATGGGTGTGAAGCTCCCTGCACTAGCTCCACATGCGATTTCACTCCTACTGCCTACACTCCTCCTTAGAAATTTGTCTGAACCCCCCTTTTTTTTTTAGCACTTGAAGATTCTCTCATGTATACTTATACTCTTGTTATAAGTTTGATATTGACAGTATAGGATAAAATAGGATTCACCAAATAAAGGAAAATAAAATAAATTCCAGGAGATGATTAAATGGTTAAGAGTGAAAACCCTAGAATTGTATGGTCCCAGATTATAACTCAACTCCTTAGCTCCTCAGTGATTACTTCACTGTTTTCTTTTCTGTACAATGGGGATAATATAATTTACCTCATAGCTTTGACTATTGAATGAACAATTATCTACAAAATCCTTTAAACAACAACTGACACATAAAACACCATGTTACAAAGGAGTTATTATAATTTTAAGACATCATCTTGTGTGGAAAAATCATGTTTGCATTTTAGGATGTTACTGTTTGTTTCAGTTCTTCACAAAAGAAAGCCTAATGACCTTAATACTACACTTACATTGTTATCATTCTGGGATTAATAATTTTTCCCATCAATGTTATGTTGACTTAAGTTTCCTTTCGGGACTCTAGAATTACTTCCAAGAATCTCACACACAAAGAAGCCATACATCTTGAGATTGGTCTCTCTACTGACCCACCTTTCCCAACTCTATAACCGCATGGCCTCGCTTCCTCTATTGTATGGTTTGCAAAATCTAGGACAACTAAACCTGTCCTCTTCATTCCTTCTCTAGTCCCCCAGCCTCACCCTCCACCTAAGACAAGAGAGGGAAGACATCTTTGACAAGTAACTTAGGACAATTATGAACCCTTTCTGAGGGGTTGCTTAGTTCTTGGAAAGAATCTGCTCCCCAAACTATGTTTTCATTGCCTAGATGGCAAAGTCCACATATACTGTACAGTCATACTCCTAAAAGACAAAAGATCCGACTCATCTCAGACTTTAAACTTTCTGGTACAATAAGCATAATTTTAAATGCATGAAGCAAACTGTTTTTTTCTTTTAGTGACTTATGGATTTAATGTGCCCTCTAAAAGTATATGCTGTAAATCCTAACCCTTATACCTATGGGTCTAATCCCATTTGGGCATAGAGTTTCCTTTGCTCTGCTAAAGAGGTCTTTTCAGGGTGTGATGTGTTTTTAGACAATCACTCTTTCTCTGTAACAGAAAGCACAAATTGGGAAAAGAGGAACTGAGGGAGACCATCTCACTGAGATGAATTTCTGCTGCAGCTATTGCCTAGAACTCAGGTTTTCAACCTCGTGAACTGTGAGAAAATAAATTTTTGTTCTTGTGATATTTGTTACAGCAGCACTAAGGACTAAGACAGGAATACAGAAATCTGAAAGACTAGGCAGAGTAAGTTCTTTGGAAAGACAGTTTGTCTCCTAAACTACCATTTGTCATAGAAGTCACTTAATTTTCATTTATTTGTTCCTTTGAACACAATGAAACTTTGTTTTTTGCTAGTATGGGTCAAAAGATGAAATTTATTAGTGAATTATTTATACTTGCTTCCTTTTCCCCTTTACTGATAGGCCTACTTCTCTACTTAGAATAGTTGCCTAATACATAGGTGCTGAGATTTCTCTAAAATTGTTTAAACATACATATATGTCTAATTTTATGGACTTTAGAAGTTTGGTGAAACTCCACCCCACGCCTCCTGACTAGTTGGCAAAACTGCCAGCCCACCCATACCCAGATGGGATTAGACCCATAGGTATAAGGGTTAGGAGTCACAGCATATACTTTGAGAGGGCACATTAAATCCATAACAGTCACTAAAAGAAAAAACAGTTTGCTTTATGCATTTAAACTTATGCGTTACTGTAACAGAAAGTTTAAAGTCTGGGATGCGTCAGATTTTTTGTCTTCTAGCAGATGGGATGGGATGGGACTAGGATGGGGTGGATCTGCAGTTTTGTTGTGTGACTTGCTATTTGTGGATTACATGTATTTGCTAATTGTTCCTCAGAAGTAATCAGAAAATGTTATGCTAACTAGAACCATTATTTGTAATGCTTTATAGTTTGCAAAGTACCTTCCTGTACTTTATCTTACTTTCACAACAGACATGCAGAGTAGATATTATTATTGCTATCCTCATTTACCCATTAGTGTGGACAAGGTATCTCTAACACAGTTTTATGAATTATCTCAGCCCAAGAATGAATAGGTGATATAAGCCTCAAAGTTCTAGGTAACGGCTCATAGCTGCCTTAAATGAATCCTGAATGTTAGATGACCTCGCTGCCTTGCTCCACCCCCATTATGAGACCATAAATATTTGAATAGTTTTCCTCACTAAACTAATGTTAGTGAATCTTTCACCCTGCATATAGGTCTCTGGGCATATTTTGTCACTTGTGTGGTTCATAATTCAACTAGTACCTCACTTTTATGAATGATAAAATATGTATTATCTGTATTACCCATTTAGAGGCACCAGGCCATAGTTTTCATGCTTAAACCATGCGTTCATCTTCTTGACATACAACCAGTCAGAAACAAATGGAGGAAGTATACTCCGGAGAAAGGAAGCAAAGCGGGTAATATATACCATGTCCCAAGGATAGCCATTATCCCAAACTCGACTCATGACCCAGGAACCGCTTCTGGTGCTTATCATGACCTGTCAGGGAAAGGCAACATAGGTTAAAAAATACTGGAAAAAATAAGCAACACGACACAATTATGATGGGTATTTTCTTATATAGTCCCTCAATATCAAGACAAAAGCAATTTTAAAGACTTTTAAGATGACTACTTCATACTTAAACTAGGAAGAGGCAAGAGCACTCCTTTCACATCATTTCAGAGGGCTAATACGTAGTTGTTGAAAATTAGAACCATCCTGGAATAAGAGGATCATATAGTCCATGGAGAGAGGCTGAATCTTCATGACTAAGGATTACAGGTCTGAAAGAGACCAGCTAATTCAGTGAGCCTCAGTAATGGTGGTAAGAAGGTTTGGATAGAGAGAATGTGGTTAAATATTTTGTTCGCATTAGTCTGAGTGGATGACAAGGCTTTAACTCAACTCTCCTCCATTCTCTCTTTCTTTTCCCTGATCTCTTTGTCAGTATGAGTTTCCTGCATATTCATCCTGTCTTAGAAATCCCCAAACAAGGAAGTTGCCTTGGCCCTAAGAGCCTGTCAATTCTAAAAATTAAGCACTCTGCCTATGGAATAAAGAATTGTTTCACCCAAGGATAGTGGACTCACCCTTCATTCCCAGGACGTTACCTGCAAATGTTTAGAATTTCTTTAATGATCAGCATGCCTTTATTATTAATTAAGAGCCACTGGAAGGTACTGTATACATTCTGCTAATGAAACGAGTCAGGCTTGGGGTTGGCAATCCCAGGCAGTGATACTGATATCTGCTCACACTCTGGGAAGGGGATATAGACTGAGGTCAACCACATGAGTAGTTATGCAACCAATCATGCCTATGTAATGAAATCCTAATTACTATTTTGGAATTGAAGCTTGAGCTATGAGGTTGGTGAAAGACATTGATGAGAATAACAGAATCATTGGGAATTGGAAACTCTTTGAAACTCTTAGTCCTGATATTATGCACTACTTCTCTATGCCAGTCCTGATGTGTAGCCTTTGTAGTAAAGTTGTAATTATAACACTTTATCAATGATCGAATTTCAGGAGGCAGTGGGAAGTGAGGTCAGGAGTGAGGGTATCCTGGGGACCTGTACCTTGTGATTTCTTTCCCAAGCCTCAGGGGTAAGTTGGCATTCTGGAAGTTCATATCCCTGATATGTAAGACCTGGCATAAGCTGGGTGGTTAGAGTCTTAAGAAAAACTAGATTTACAGTTGATGTCAGAGAAGACATTCAGAATTACATATCAAAAAAAAAAAAGAAATATCCTATTCATAGTATTTCAAAGATTTTAAAAAACCCTTAGGTTTTATGTCCTGTTTATTAATTTATTTATTGAGTAATCTTTTCTTTTCTTTTAAAAGAATAGTAAGATCGTTAAGGATCTACTGATCAGGAGGGACCCAGCTTGGAGCCCTCTGGGAAGCCTTACTTGACTTCATCCAGACTAAGTTAGGTTCCCTTTGCAAGGTGGTGCAACACCACACCGAATTTCTTTAGAAGATGCAGTATCTCTTTTTATGATGCTCGATGTACTCGTTAGGAGTCTTACTGGCGTTGTGTTTATGTACTGGGCCGCTAACCACAAGGTCAGCAGTTTGAAATCAGCAGGGACTCCGAAGGCAATAGGTGAGGCTTTCTATTTTCATAGAGTTACAATCGAGGGAACTCACCGGGGCAGTTCTACTCTACCCTGTAGGTTCCCCAGGAGTGAATGTCTACTCAATGGCCGTGAGTTAATGATTTACCTGTTACCTTACCGCCACCTGTTGACAGACTCTTAAAGTCAAAAACTAGCTTGGTTCGTTTCTGGTTCCCCAGAGCCTAACACAGTTCTGATAGATGCTCGGTGCCCAGTATCTTTTGGGCACTTGCCGCTGAATTAATAAATAAAAGCAAACAAAAATATGTTTATCTTCCACATCTTACACGTGGAAAACACAATAACGTTGATGATTCAGTAACTTAGTGATTCAAAAAAATAACAAAAAGTAAAATCAAAGTACAACTAAACCTGTTGCCTTCAAGGTGATATTGACACACAAAGTAGGATTAATAAAGGTAGATACTGATTATCATTTATTCTCTATGGAAGTGATTAGGACATAAAATTAAAGCAGCACACACACACAGAGTCATAGATGTACTTCTGGTTCCAGCAGAATATACTTGTTTACTACCATGGGTCCTATGACCTTGCTTCCTGTGGAGAATGTCTTTGTCCTTCTTGATGTCAAAAGCCTATACAAAAGGTGAATGTCTTGTGGAATGACATGGCAAATACTACCTACATTCTCTAGGTTGTTGGCTTAGTAACACAATCAAACTTAAATTTGTTTTCCCAAACCCTTTTACTTCTGTACCTGGGCAGCCAGCCGACTGAGCTCCACAGCAATGTCCGAGCCTGAGTTGCCCAGACCAATCACCAGGACCTTCTTCCCTCTGAAAACCTCTGGGCCCTTGTAGTCACGGCTGTGCAGGTAGTTCCCTTGGAACCTGTCTAGGCCTCAAGGGAACATGAAAAGTCACTTAAGGTGATTTTTATAAAAAATTACGAAGACTTACTTTTTTTTAAACATGCTTTGCCCTTATTGATTACAAATCTTAATTTGTAACAATCCTGGTTGAAATGCATGGACCCTTTAGTAGTTTCTGATATTAAGAAATGATGTCCCCAAATGATTACCTGTAGAACTTTAAAAACAAATATATGCAAATAGACAAAATCCTAAAGTGAAAGTTTGGTAATAATAATAATAGCTAGTATTTATTGAGTACTTTTTGTGGGTCATGTGGTAAGGAATTTTGGGGTATGAAAATACTGCTTATTAGAATTAGTATGGGGGGGGTTCAACAGGAAAAATATTATAGAAAACATCATTTTTTCATTTCAGTTTCCCATGAACTGTTAGTCTTCTGTTTTTCTTAATCTTCACCCTTTCCTTATTTCCTTTTGGCCTGTGCTCATCATGCTTTGAAATGTGAACTCTTTATCTTGGAGTGTATGTGCATTCCTATTATAAGAAAGAAAGGAAAAAAGAAGCAGTGGTGGCAGGGAGAGGTAGAGAGGAAGATAGGGTGCTTGATTGGGTTGATTTGATTTTGCTACTTGGGGAACTCATGGATTGCCCTTCTCTTTACTTCCATCATACAAACTCAGTCACAGAGATGTCAAAGGTTTATTTTCAAAATATAGACATAGAAGAGCTTTAAAAATCCAGATTTCCCCTAGAGATGACATAAGAAAATGGGCCTTTTGTACAGCTGGATTCTACTTCGTTGGATATGACTTCACTCAGAGACTCCACGAGCAGTGAACATTTAGACTGGGATGAATTTCTCTCTACCATCAGGACATTTGTCATAGCTTGATCTTTGATTTACATATTTTATAGTCTTTTAAGATATGGGTTTACAGGTTCATAAGGTGACAAGCCATCTGCTTTTTAACATTTGTCCTGTGGTGTTTTAAAATTAAAATAAATATATTACTATACTATTTTTGCGTTCTATGAAAATTTTTGTTGTTCCATATAGACCAAATTTTTCATCAAGAACCCTACCCCCAACCCCTAGTCAATGGTATCCCACTTAAAATCTGTGACACATTTTGTTAGGTTTAGACCATTTTTTGTTTTAAAAATTTGTTGCCTTACGAAACATCATTATATACAATCTACAGGAAAATCTATTTTAACTTTTGATCTTTTTACAAACCCATAACAAACCCACTGCTGCCAAGTCCATTTCAGCTCTCAGTGATCCTGTGGGACACTGCCTCCACATGGTTTTAAGAGCAGAAAGCATGATGGAAACAGACTGCTGTATCTTTCTCTTACAGAGCAGTGGGTGGGTTTGAGTCTCCAGTGTTTTGGTTAGAAATTGAGTACTTGAAGCACTGTACTGCCATGGTTCCTCTGTCTGTACATCCCCTCGATTAAAATTTAATTTTCACACTTACCAGGAAAGGAATTCGTTGGAAGATTGGGGTATACATGATGTCCTGAGCATACCATTACAGCATCAAAAATAATAGATTCCTGATTCCCGTCTTTTTCAACAACAATATCCCATTGACCAGTGACTAAGAAGCTGGAGCATTTCTTTATACTAGAAACCACAGTCTTAAAAACAAGAGGAAGCAAAACAAATTATTTCTATTGATAATTCTCCATTCATACCTTTTCCTTGCAGTATTTCTTTGCTTAAAATAATTGTTATGTTCTCTCTTACTCATTGAGAAATGTTTGGAAAGATGTTAAAATGGGCTTACGGTGAAACTTCAGTGAGTCTTCAAATGTCATAAGAAATATTATGCCCTGGGGTTTATTAATGTTTTGACATAGAGCTAATAGGTTTTGGAAAAATTATACAGAATATGCTTGTAAAATATGCTATGTAGCAATTTTTGTTTTCTTTTCTGGAGGCTACTCTTCATTGGTATACCTGGATTCTTCTTCCTTCTCTGAACTCACATTCTCTCTACTCAAGAAATTGGTAACTGTTTCAAGGGCCAAGCTTTAGTCTCACCTGCTTTGTGTCTATACTAAACCAAACCCAAACCCAAACCCGCCGCCTCAGAGTCAATTATGACTTAGTGACCCGATATACGGTTTCTGTAACTATAAATCATTACTAGATCCGATTGCCTCCTTTTCCTTTCATGGAGTAACTGGTGAATTTGAACTGGAAACCTTGTTGTTAGCTGCCCAGTGCTTATCCCACAGTGCTACCAAGTCTCCTTAGAGATAACTAGTCATTGGAAATATTATCTTTTCTCTCATATGAATATAAAGATTTGTTTTAAAAATTCCATGATCTTTTAATTTTTCCATGAGAATTTGAAAGTTCCCCTGTATATGTATATTTACATATATATATAAAAAGTTTATATATACATATATTCTTAGTGTGCCTTCTATGATCCAGTCTAGTTTTCCATTTAGAGGGCATACTACTTCCTCAAATGTTTATTAATAATAGAATAAATCTTATTTTCCTTAAAGCTGCCCGCTGACTTTCATAATTACCTTAACTATAACAATGAACCACTCAGTTACCTGCTTCATACCCATTTGTCTTTACTGATATTTGTCCATTCTTGACTCCTGCCTAAACAATCATTTCTCTCAGGGTCTTACTATGTCTATCACTGCTACCACAGTCTTTGTTCAAGTCCTTATAAGGATTCTTGCCCAGTTTTCAGCCTCTGGTTTTTTATAAGCTGTCTTTTATGCTGCATGGCATACATTCACAGTATGTCATATTGATTCAATTGCCCCTGCTCAAAGTTATTGCTGCTGTCTTACAGAATACAAGGCTGAGTTCATTTTCTAATGCTATAATTCAAAGTCCACATAATTTTAACTCAGTAAACTCTTCAAGGCATATTTCCTGATATCTCCATGAACTCTTCTGAAACAGAGATGTCTAATATCCATTCTCCCTTCATTCTTTACAGAAAAAAAAACACTCCCTGATTTTGTTCATAGTGACAATGTACCTACAAAGAGAAGTATTTCCCAGACTCTCGTGCACCTAGAGTGCCCTGTGAGATATAAGCAACTGTGTTGGGGTAGTTTTTCAGAGGAGTCAAGAAAGGGACTCACTCATCTGGGAAGAAAACGTTTAATCATTCAGCCTTCCTTTCCCTCCTCCTTGCCTAGAATGGGCTATGTGCTTGTGTGTGCTGACTTTGACTACATGGCAACTTGGACAATACTAAGAGTGGTGAAACTGACTGTAGTGACATTTCTGGATGCCCTCATCTGAGGATTTTTTTTTACATGACTGCAAAAATGATCCTTTATCTTTTTAAAGCCACAGATGTTGGTTCTGGGTATCCGCTAAATAAGCTCCATCTTGGCTGAGCCACTCCTATGCCAGCCACTCTTGTTTGTTCCCTGTTCCTCAGAGTTTCAGGGCATTATCCCACCTCTTTGATATTACTTGCAAAAGGAACCCTTGTGGCACTGTGATAATGGTTGGCTGCTAATTCAGCAACAGCCAACAGACCCAGCAATGTGCCAGCAATTCAAACTTATCAGCTGTCCTGTGGAGAAAAAAAGACCTTGTGATCCACTCGCGTAGCTGGCAGCCTAGGAAACTTTGTGGGGGCAACGCTATCCCGTGGGGGGTGGTTTTGAGTTAGAATTGACTCAATAGTACATAACACAGCAACCTTGCTTCTGCAACTTGCACCAAGTACAACTTAAGTCTTTGAGAAAACTGCCGTCCTAGTTCTTGTTTACTTCATGATGGTTTCCACAGCATTATTTTATCTGCAAAGTGAACTACTCTAAAATTTTTCTTCTCTTTAAATTGAAAAGTTTGTGTTATTTACACCTAATACTTAGATTTCCAATTGGATTGTAAACCTACTGAGAGTTCACTCCTTTTATGATATGCAGTCATTTTGTCTAGACGATGGACAAAATCCATTCCTGTGTCTTTAAATTAAATTTGTCGGTAAATCAGAACAGTTGCATAAAGGTCCTTTTTAGCCTTATTTTATTGTAAGAAGCAACTTGAAGCTTTTTCATGATTTAAAGCTGCCCATGTAGCAAATAAAGGTTATTTTTTTCCAAGAAGGGGATGATTCCATCTTTCCAAAGTGAGGAAAAAGTAACCTAACATTAAAGGGCAAGTAGGAGCCACTTATAAATCAGCAGTTGGTCACGAGGGACTTCCTAAATACTCATAGCATATACTCCTGACTACGTGGCACACAGTTATGGATTCACTGACATTTATTGCTACTTCTGCCATATAATGACAACTGAAAATTTTAATTTCAGCTATATTTTTGAAACTATTCCAGGTAATTACGCAGATGTAATCCCAACTCATAAATCTTATGTTTTCTTCTTCCCATTGTGTGTATGTGTTCTGCGTTGAGAGTAGTACACTGAGGTTAAGGCTCCTAAACAAATGTAAAGTACTATTATTATTTATAGAAACAGTATCTGTGTGCCTTAACTCCTAAGACTGTATAAGGGAAATCTAAGAGTTGAGTGTGTGAAAGATGGGGGCAATTGACATATTAATCACTCATTTAAGTTGCAATTCTTTTCATCGCAGTAGAATTTGAAACAAGCATTGCACTTTCTTAAGCCCCACTCTTTGGCACTGAATCTACAAAACGGTGGAATCTGGAATTTTTTCTGGAATATTCTAGATGTGGCTGGAAAGTGCACTATGAGGGTATAGCTGCTTCAAGTATTTTTTATGATATTCATAGTGATATTATTGGATAGAGGAGAACTTCTCCATAGAGGTTCTCAGTCTGTAAATCTTTGTAGAAGCACACAACTTAATTTTTCTCCCAAGGAGTGGTTCATGGTTTTGCATGGTTGGTCTTTTCCTTAGCAGCCAAACCCTTAACCCACTGTGTTGCCAGGACTCCTTTTTCAGAGATGACCAAAAACGAAACTATTTTGTTGAGTCCTGGAGGCATGGAGGTGTGGGGCAGGGATGTAATACATGAACACTTTAGAACCTGGACTCACGTTTGATTGATGAGGTGTCCGAACTTCTGGCTCTGATTTATATCAGAGTGCTGAATTCTTATCTCTCTCAGAACTCTTGTACATATCAACAGCCAGATCCCAAATTGTGAGGTCCTTACCTCAAATTTTATGTATCTGAGAAGATTATTTTTTTTAGCAAACGTCCGTATGTACTCCTGGAGCTTGCTGTGATGCATGTAGTTAGGATAGTCATCAGGATAAGGGAAGTCTGGAAAGCACATCATTTCTTTGGAACTGTTGGTGAACACAGACTGGTAAATGCTTGCTCGGCCCTCTTCGGCATGGTCCTAGGAAGATTAGCAAAGCTTTAAAGGACAGTCCAAGATGGTGGGTGTGTTAGTCTGGGTAGACAAGAGAAACAAATTCATAAGCATGCATATGTACATTAGAAACAGGTTTATGTACAACAGTGATTGAACATTGAGAAAACATCCCAGTCCAGTCCAAGGTCATAAGTCTGCTATTAGCCCATATGCCAATGTATAAGTCCTCTTCAGACTCATGAAGCACATGCAATGACACCAGGACAATCACGGGCTATTAGGTGTAGAGTCTCGGGTATCCAGTGGTGATAGAAGCATAGGTGATAGGTGATAGCAAAAGGACTCCCTGTGGTTCCTCCAGTTTCCAGCGTTCAGGGTCTATCAGCAGGCTCCCACATGTTTCGTCAACTGCAAAGTCTCCCAGGAAATGAGCACAGAGATAGTGTCTCCTGCCTCTAAAAAGGTACAGCCACATTTCCCAGAATTCTCGGAGGAGAAGGCCATGCCCACACAGACGTCTTATTGGCTATCTCCACATTGACAGGCTAGGCCCCACCTCTACACTCTTAATCCTCAAACTGATACCAGATTAGGTGACTGCCACAATGGGCTCATCAATGGTTACTCAATTCTCAGCTAACTGAAAACTTCTAATGTTAAAATCAAGAAAGAAGGAAAGTATAAGCTCTGAAGTTATGAAAGGAAGTTCTCTTAGCACGACACCTAACACAGAGATAGGGCATGCTTTCCAGATCAGTTTCTTACTGTAGTCACCCCTAGCATTATCCTTTGCCACCAAGTTGATTCTGAGTCACTGTGATCCCATGTATTGCACATGAGAACTTCTCCGTAAGGCTTTGGTGGGAGACATCCTAATGAAAACAGATTGGCAGCCCTTTTCTTTCATAGGCCCTGTAGGTGCTTTCAAATTGCCAGCCTTTAGGTTAATAGTTGAATGCAAACCATTTGTGTCACTTAGAGGCCTTAGCTTCAGTGTTAGCTTTGATGTTATAGTCCCTCTGATGTTATAGTCCCTTTTTCCTCCCCCCAGCCCCCATCACCAGCATGGATTCTGATCTTACTCTCATATTAAAAAAACGCCACAGACAGACCTAAAGGAGACTGTGACAGTCAGCCTGTGTGATTTGCTATATAGTGTTTGGAGGAGCCTTGGTGGCGCAGTGGTTAAATACTCGGCTACTACCTAAGAGACCAACAGTTCAAATCCACATGCTGGTCTATGGGAGAATGATGCGCCAGTCTGCTTCATAAAGAGAATCACATGGAAGTCTATACTTTCAGGGATCATTTCTATAGTTCGTTACAAGAGAAGCATATGGAAACCACATGGGAAAATTCTACTCTGTCTCAATTAAATGGGACCATGCTGAGTTGCAATTGTCTTGATTGCATTAGGTCCTATATTCTCTCTTAGCAGCAAGAGAGCCCTTTATTGAAGTGATTTATAAATTCCGTGTACCTAGAATCCCCTGGAAGCCTTGTTAGACCTTCCCAAGTTCCAGCTTCAGATTCCTCCTGATTCAGCAGGTCTGGGTCAAAGCCGATGTTGCTGGTCCTGAGACTAACTACCCTTTGAGACCCTCTCTTGTAAATTAATTCTGCACTTGCGTTCCTTAGCTCATAGCTAGAGGTATTTACTTTTTCACCCCAAACACACAGGTAACCAGGAGCCACAGAAGACATTAAATTAGATTAAATTGTGGCACTCAAGTCACTGTGTAACGGAAAAGAAACCTTCTGGCGCAGTATGTTAAGTGCTGGACTGCAAACTGGGAGATGGACCATTCCAACCCAGCCACTCTGCAGGAGCAAGGCGAGGCTTTCTGTTCCTGGACAGACTCACAGCTTTGGGAGCCCACAGGGCCAGTTCCATTCTGTTCTATAGCATTGTGATGTGTGGGAATCTACTCATCTGTCGTGGATTTTCTAGACAGGAGGCCTTCTCCACTCCAGCTGAACTCTGAGAAGAGGAAGACAGAAGTGCCATTTCAAAGGATTAACAGGTGGGTATCTCTGGGGGTTGCCTGAAGCTTCATTGTTTTCTTCTCCACTTGACAAATCTTCAATGCATGGTTGCTATATTTCTCATTCAAAAGCTCATCTCAGAGGATTGAACTTTATAAAACGCCTCACACTGACATTTCTACTCCAGTCTGAAGATGCACAAAGGCTCGTATCTGGCAGGTGCCGACATCTGAGCCTTTTCTGCTCACCCACAGCAGGTACCTTTTGATGGCACTTGAGGAGAGGTGAACAGGATGTTTCGCAGCTGCTAGAGGCTGGAGGGAGTGGTTGAGCTGCAGCTGGGCCCTGGCTAACAAACGTGAGACTCTGCTCTGGGAAGTGGAGGCGATAAGACCTTGGATTAATTCCATTTTTCCAGAATCTCAGCTCTTTTGCTCCTTGACCCCATTCAGTCATAACAAGAAGAGAGAAGAGTATGTACTTTACAGTTTCTTGGAATTTTCCCCAAAAGGCTGTTCTCCAAACAAAGGAAAACAACTTTCAGTATTATGTAACAACTGGCAGTGATCCCATTTTCATTATTTCGACTTGTGCTGTGGGTTGTGCCAGTTGAAGGAGGAAATGAAACTCGGTCTCTGCCTGGGGCAGAGACAACCCGCTCTAAAACAAATGCTCAGGCAGTGTGGGCACCTCGTCTACAGTCAAACCTCACTCCAAAGGCATGGCCCCGAGTCCATTCTGACTTACACTTTGACATAGGGTTTCTGAGACTAGACTTCTTTGGTTTTGGCATCACTGCCCTCTGCTGGTCGTGGGAGCTACCCAACATTGCTCCAGGAGAGCTGCTGCTGGATTTGAACCACCAATCCCGAGGATTGCAGTCCCACACTCAACTACTATGCCACCGGGGCTCAGCCCCGAGACCAGACATCTTTAAGGGAGCTTAAGTCTTTCTCCTGAGAGGTCACTGGTTTGAATTGTTAACTGTGCAGTTAGCAGTCCAGGTTGTCTTTTATTCTAGCTGTTCTCATCTCTCTCATCTCATCTCATCTCTCATCTCCCTTCCCTGCTAGATCATAAGCAATTCAAGGGTAAGGCCAGGGTCTAATTAAAAAATGTCATGCATGCACATGGTGAATAGGAAAGCTGGTTAGAAACAGTTTACATTGATTTTAAAGTTTTTTCTTATCCACGATACCAAATATTAACCAGAAGACACCTGCTCCAGTCTGTTCTCTAGCAATATGAATTTGTCTTATCCTTCTAGAAAAGAATAGTCAACAAATACCTCCTAAGTTAAATCTCAAAAATGTGTGGGGCTGCAGATGGATGGAAACCAAATTAGTATCAGCTCGTCCACAAGTCTAGGAACCTTGGTCATGCAGCTGGTTAGACTTTGAATGCTAACCACAAGGCTTGTGGGTCAATTCCAGGCAGCCATTTTGGAGGAGAAAGATGAGACTGTCTACCTCTTTTAGGTTTATAGTCTCAGAAAGCCCCAACGAGCTGTTCTGCCCTAATCTGTAGGATCATTATGACTTAGAATGGGCTCCCTGACAATGTTCTGTTCACCCAGATGTCCAGGAACCTCCGTGGAACAAAGGGCTAAGCACTGGATGGCTAATTCCATGGGACACCTCAGCTTTGTCTTATGCTGTGAGTTGGAATTGACTTGGCAGTACTAGAACTTTAGCTTTGGGGCAGAAGTGAATTGATAAATAGTGGTTTAGCAAATGGGGAAAGACACACTCCAAGAGAGCCCAAACTCACTGCCATAAGGTTGATTCCAACTCCCAGCTGCCCTATAGGACAGGATAGATCCCCTCCTGTCAGTGGCTGAGACCATAACTCTTCATGGAGAAAGTCTCCTTTTTCTTCCAAGTGATGGCCAGTGGTTTCAAACTGTCGACCTTGCAGTTAGCAGATCAATAAATAACCACTTCAAGGGGAGAAAGACATTCAATCTTGTTAAGGTTCGACAAGGACTAACCAATATTTCTCTTTTCTCCTTTTTATTCATAGGCCCAATTCTACCTACTTACTTTAAACCCTTTGTTTTTTTTTCTGAAATCAAAACAACCTTCCTATATGCATATGGAATAATTGTTCAAAATAAACCTATATTCATATGCTAGTGAGTTTGGGTTTTAACACACATTAGCGGTCCTCTTTGATCTTCTCTTGTATCCTATCTCTGCGTCTCAGGCTTAGGTAAAGATCACCTTCAAGGCCAAGTTCAAAAGGTATCTCCTGTATCAGGCCCTTCCCACCAATTGCCATTTGTTTCTGCTCCACTCAGCTCTTTATTGTCTTCAGGACCTGAGGCACATAGTCACTTGGTTGCTGTATGTCTGGTTCTGACTACTGTCAACCTTAATGGTTCACAGAATGAAATATTCTCCAATCCCAGGTCATCTTCACCGTTGTTGCTCAAATGAGCACATTGCTGTATTATTGTGTCAATCCAGGCCATTAAGTTTTACCCTCCTTTTTGCTGTCCTTCTACTTTATGAAACATGATGCCACTTTCTAAGAAATAGTCATATTTATATTGGATTTATTCTCATGCTCACTTTCTGTTTTTAAAATGTGCCTACCTACCTACCTACCTGTCATACTTCAATCTGCAGTTATGCCTAACACATGGTGTACTGAAAATCCACTTGCTGAATGAATATGTGAATAGATGAGTGGGGAAAAAATTCAGCTCCGGTTTCATTTTTCCCCTTTTGTAATAAAAATTACATAGACTCAGCTTCAGATTATTCAATCAGCAAAACAAGCATGGGCTTTCTTATGTTTACATACTAATCTGAGAAATTGTTCACTACAGATTAGTAAGTGAGCACAAGCAAGCCCGTGCTTATCTTGGTCATCAGGTAATCCATCTCTGTATAGTTTGTTATCCAATCTCTTGCTATAGAACGTTTTGAGGACACAAGGCACTACATATATGAAATTTAAAACACTCTCACGCTCCTCCTGCTATGGTTACACCCCATTTGGTTTTTATTTTGCAGAACATGGTGCAAAGTTCAGAATTATCAGGTTTCTCTCCTCCTGAGCACCTTCTGCCTAACAGAGACTCACACCACAAAAGTTTATGTAACACATTCAAAAAATAAATCATTTTTCTCTCTGACTGAACATTGTGCCAAATAAACTTTCTTAGAAGAGAAAAATAGCATGGGGCTAAAGGAGTATTTGGGTATGTTCACATCTCCATAGTCTTTGAGCAGAATTCTGCTTATCTCCCATGACCTCATAGAAAAGAGACATTTTCTTGTGTGGATAATCCAGAGGGTATTTTTGTTTCTTCCCAATCTGCCAGTAAGTACTTCCTTAAGCAAACTCCCTGATCTGGTTAGATTGGGTCCCTGAGTACACTATGTCCCTCGCCACCTTTGAACCTTTCTTGGGTTGCTGGTCATTTTTTCCTGTCTCTCTCTCCTTGATAGGCCACCTGTGGGCACACTGTCAGCAGCTGTCACTCCCAAACGCCAGTGATGTGCATCTGTCTTCCCTTCTACTTGTCCTTTGTGATAAGGGGACGATTCTGCGGAGATCCAATGAGTGAGATCCCTGCGGAAAGTTCCCCTTGACCTACCAACATTTTAGTGATCCGTGCTCCTCTAGCATCTTGTGGCACATACTGTCTACCCTATTGAATTGACAGCAAAGGCTTTTTTTTTTTTTTTATAAAATTCTTTAATTTCCATGAGGAATTCTTGGGACCAGATATGCTTTGAAGTTGTACAATTTAGCACTTTTTTGATAACACTCAGTGTAAATTGACCAGATGTCCCGCTTTTTAACAATTTAACAATGTCCTGCAGCGTTTTAAAATGAAAAAATACTATTTTTGCATTCTCTAAACATTTTTGTTGCTCCATATAGACCAAATTTTTAATCAAGAACATCCCCTCCCCTGACAATGGTGTCCCGCTTAAAATCTGGTCACTTTATCTTATGCTAATATAGCTGCTCCCTACGGTTTCCAAGGCTGCAAATCCTCACAAGGGCAGAAAACCTCATCTTTCTCCCACCTTTTGACAGGAGAGGAAAAAATAAAGCTCACAAAATGACTACAAATGTCTTCCAATTTAGCATTGATTCTATTATTGAAGGTGGGTAACACTTCTTGACCAGAGCAGAATGATGGGACTATAATGATGTGACACCAAGTGTCTATCTCCTACACCCCATTGCAATGACTGGAAAATTAAGGAAAGAAACATTAGAAGTTTCTTAATGCATGGCTGGTGGGATTTTGAAATTTTTTTGTAATAAATATATTCATATTATATTATATATGCAACAATAAGTCTGAAGAACTATAAGTTTTCTTTCTGTCATCAAGCCAAGAGCTAAAAGGCCATTTAATAAACACAGACACATAGAAATCATGTATAGTAATTTATAGTAGTATACAATGCTTATTAGTTAATTATAAAATTATAACATATTAGCTTTGGCAGTTACCTTATCGGTCGTCCTATTTTCAGCTTCTGCATTTTATAAAGAATCATTTGAGGTAAAAAATAAGTGAGTTGCCTAAAAGCTACTTGTCTCGTGAATATTCGAGCTGGGACTAGAACTCAAGTCTTCTAAACCTTGTTGAGGGACTTTTTACTGTGTTAAAATGGATAAGCGCTAGACTTTCAATTACACGGGAAGGTGATAGTGAGGTTTGACTAACTACAGACATTGGCACGAAGTACAGTTTCCTAGTCTGGAAAGCTGGGCTCAGTGTGTGGCGATTGCTTCTGTATGAACTGAAGTTTTCCCTTTGTGGGCAATTGCTGAAGAGATATAGCTGTAAGTGTCTGAGTATTATTAGTGTGATGAGAGAGGTAAAATATTAGCTTCTAGATCTGCTGTACTTTGATTCTGAATTTTGGAATTGATCAAATTTGCTTTTCAGTGAAATCTATCTCCTTCCCATAGATGTCCCAAGGATATATCACTCACCGAGAATTTCCACAGGCCTCCAACATCACTGCCCCTTTCAAAGCAGGTGGGCTCCAGCCCCTCCTCTAGACAGCACCGTATGGAGGCCAGACCACTGACACCCGCTCCGATGATGGCCACTCTTGTCCTCATGTTCCTTTTCCTCACTCACCTACTTCAGGAGAGTATCTTTAAATGCTCAGGAATTTTCAGTAGAAGTAACCAGATGCAGTTTATGCAGCAGGATTGCTTCCAAACACAAGACAGAGATGCATGTTAACAATATCTACTCTTTGGATTTCCCTTTTCTTTTTGGATGTTGTTTTTGACTGCCTTTCCTCAAATAAGACGCTGAAACAGATTTCTTCTGCTTATGCAAGATATCAAAAATGGCAGTTAGTAAATGCTAGAGCAGGAAGAGCCTTGAAGATCTTCCATTGCAAATGAAGTATTTGGGGCTCTGAGATTCAAAATTAATTCTTTAGAGTCTCAGCGCTAACCATAAGTAGTCAGAACTAGAATTCAAGCCTTCTGAAATTTATTCTACTAGATCATCTCTAATAGGAGCACTGGTGACCTAGGAGGTAAGTATCAGACTGCTAACCACAAGTCTGATGGTTCAATCCCAGCCACTCCACAGGAAAAAGGCTATTTTGCTCCCATAAAGATTTAGAGCCTAAATTGGGAAACCCTATAGAGGGTCTCTATGAGTTAGCGTCACCTGGTGGTAGTGGTAGATTCTTATTATTCACTTTGTATGCTTGACTCTCAGGTTCTTACCTTTCAATCACCTACCTTTCTCTCCCCAGAGACCCAGCAGTTCTCATAAGGTAGCGAGAATGTTTTTTTTTAACTATCCCTTGATATAAAAATCGAGGAAGGGGGAGGAGTCTGTGTTTTTAAAGTAAAATTCCCCCCTTTCTCATTTTATTCATCATATAAAGCCTTGGTAAAACCTGAAAAGAAATACTGAGTATGGAAGGGATACGTGATGAACAGGAGAAGGGCTGAGGGAGCAGAGAGGAAAGGGGGCAGGAGGAGGGCAACCCTGAGGTCCCTGGCTGTGGTTCCAAAGAATGAAAGAGTGATTGATATGGTCACTGGAGCTGTAAGGTAAAACCCCTGGGAGATTAAGCAAACAATGATTCTTTTGTTTACTTTTGCTTTGAAACTATATAATATATAAACAAATTATGCACCTGGACTATAATGAAAGGTTTTATTGTGCCAACAGTAAAAATAACTATTTTTTTTAAAAGTTAGGAGAACTTGATTTGAGAAGTTGAGACAAACTTATAGAGATGTTGAGTTTGAAATGCTTCTGAGCTAAAAATATAGAATTGTGAGTTCCCTGAGCCTTGTTTCTGGCTCCCTCTCATTTTCTCATCTGACAATCTTGCATCTGTTCCTTCCCTCCATTTTTTCCTTCCTCCCTCTTCCTGCCTTTCTTCTTTGATTTCTTCCCTTTCACGATGTGCTCATCATAGATCTAGCATAGTAGTCTCATGGGTTCACAGATGAGAAACCACAGTATCTTTCCCTCTAAACAGATAGTCTAATGGGGAGGGGAGATGAGAAGGGCAGGATGGAAATATAAGTCACCGGAGTGATAGAACATAGGGAGGACTACCCAAGTCCATCTGTGAGAAATGGGAAAGAGGTTCCAAGAAGTAAGAATGGTTGAGTCTGAATAGATGTTACCCAGGGGGCCAAGAGGCAGAAGCACTCTAGGCAGAAAGAAAATATACTATACCGATGTCTAAAGGCACACACACAGAGTAAGCCTGGGAGTTGTTCTTAGGTACTGTTGCGTCAATTCCCACTCAGAGATACCCAACTAATCACAGAACCAGGTGTTATCTGATCCTGCACCAACATCACAATTGTGATGTTCAAACGCAGTCTTGCAGCCATTGTGGCAATCCATTCTGTTGAGGGGTTTTCGCTTTGTGGCTGATGCTCCGCTAGCTACTTGGCCGATTAGAAGAGAGCCATGTTTATACCCATCCCAAAGACAGCTGATCCAAACCAAGGCTCAAATTATGGAACAACATCATTAATATAACGTGCAAGGAAGATGTTGCTCAAGATTTTTCAGCAACGGTCATAGTGGTACATTGACAGGGAGCTCTCAGAGGTTCAAACCAGATTTAGAAGAAGACGAGCGATATCATTGCTGATGTCAGCTAGATCTTGGCTTAAATCAGAGACTACCATAAAGATGTTTGTGTGTGTGTGTGCGTGTGTGTGTGTGTGTGTGTGTGTGTGACTTTGCAAAGACAGTCAACTGTGTGGTCAGTCTTGAGAAAAATGCGAATTATAGAATATTTAATGGTGCACCTGCGAACCTTCACGTGCATCAGAACAAGGGGATATCGTGGGGTTTGATTTCCAGAAAGGTGGGTCTCAGATTGTATTCTTTCATCATACTTATTCTGGGCAAGGAAATTGAGAAGCGGGGTTTTATGAAGAAGAATGGAGCATTGAGATTAGAAGAAGACTGCTTGACAACGGTCGACGAGCAGATGACACAAACTTGCCGAGAGGGAAGAGGACTTGAAACAATTGTTGAAGAAGATGAAGGATTGCAGCCTTCAGTATGGATAATAACTCAATGTAAAGGAGACCAAACTCTCACAACTGGGCCAGCAGGTAACCGCAGGCTAAGCAGAAAAAAGATGGACGTTGTCAAGGCTTCCATCTTGCTTGGACTCACAGTCCATTCTCACTGGAGCAGCAGGCAAGAGATTAAAGGACATGCTCCAAAGGGAAATATGCCATAGTAGACACAGTTTTCTGTCTATTTATTTTGCTGTGGTATTGGCTTATCTTTATTTTTCCTAAAACCATTTTATTGCGAGTTAGTGCAGAGATACCATTCTATGGTTAAACCTCATCAAGCAATATTGCACAATTGCTACCACAATCGGTTTCAAAACTTTATTTTGATTCCTGGACTCTTTGATATCAGCCTCCTTTTAACACCGCCCCACCCCAACCCCCTACTAGCCACTACTCTTTGGTCCCAGAAACCTTTATTCCATTTGATGCCCCTATAGGTTTATCAATCTTGGGTTTTTATGTACTGAAAAGCATATAACAAAAATTCAAGAGGGTTACCCCCAATGATGTTACACACCTAACATAAACCCAAATATGAACAAAAAACTCCCCCAAATAGAGAAAATGTTAAAAATCACATCAGGCCTAATGTGTATAAGAGGTGGGATCATCTAACAAGGTTTTAACCATGCAGGTTTATCCTTTTGATCTTTTATAGTATTCTCTCGAATACACTCTGTTTAGTAACCCTTTCCCCCTTATCCCTCTATTATGGAACAGGGAAAACACTGGAGACTTACTTCCTATGGAGATTCCACAAATACATCTTGGGTTTCCATTATCAATCATAGCCTTAAGCAGACCAGATTTTCACAATTTAGGCCTTGATATTATTCCCTCCTTTGACTTTGGTATTATAAGACTTACAATTGGCTGAGCCCCGGTGGCGTAGTGGTTGAGTGCAGGACTGCGGCCCACTGGCTTGGCGGTTCAAATCCAGCAGCAGCTCTCCAGGAGCAAGGCTGGACCTCCCACTCCCACCAGAGGGTAGAGTGATGCCCCCCTCCTCCAAAAAAGACTTACAATCCTTCATTCACTGATGTTGGTTTGCTTCTTCAAGGTGGACTTCATTGACATCTCACCTAAATTGGCTGCTTGTGTGGAAATAAGCCTTTAAGATCCCAGATGTTATTTTATTTGATAACCGGGCACCATCTAATTTCTGCATCACCTTTTACTATAGCACCCACATCTCGTGTTCTCTTCCTGAGGGTGAGTATCGAGCAGGGTCATGATGTAAGAACTAATTGTTCTTAAGTTGGAGCTAGGATTTAGTCCAAATCCCATTTCTGGATCTATGGTGTTTATTTTTTTAAATCTGCCATTGGCTATCTTTTAAAACCTCCTTTTAACTTATAGTGGAGAGTTTTATAGATCATCCCCTTAGGTAATATGTCTTTCTATTAATACTGTCTTTGATTAGCCACTGGTACTAATTTTTTAAAGCCCTGTTGAGAAAAGGAAATTGAGCCAGTTTGGTTAATTCCATATCACAATACCTGAATTATTCACTTGTACAAAATGAATACTTTCCTGGCTGAACTCTATTTACACAAACAATGGGGGATAATTATCAGGGAAAATTCCCAGTAATATTCACTGAGAATGTCAGTCACAGGTTTGCTGGAATAGTATATGTCTTAATCCAGCATATAGGTTATTTTGGTAGCAAGACCATGACTGTCTGTCTACCAACAGTTCAATCATCTTTACACAATTGTCCTTGAAAAAAATTACTAATCATTTTACTGGAGACTCTTACAACTCTTATAACAATCCATAAATCAATTGTATCAAGCACACTTGTATATATGTTGTATCAAGCATACTTGTATATATGTATATATCCACTATCATTTTAAAAACATTTTCTTTCTACTTTGTATCAGCTCCTCTTTTATCCCCACCCTTTTACCCTCATGAATCCTTGATCAATTATATATTATTATTGTTATTTTCATATCCTATACCATCTGGTACAGCTGTATTTGGCTTGCTAACACTCTATGAATTATCTGTCTAAAGTCCTCAGGTTATAAAAGTGTCTGAGTTAGAGTCCATTTTACCCAGTGGAGTTTTGTCTAAAGTCCTCAGGTTATAAAAGTGTCTGAGTTAGAGTCCATTTTACCCAGTGGAGTTTCTGAGTCAGATTTCATTGATGTAGCCCCTAGAAGATGCCTTGAAGATCTAAGATTCAATGCTCCAGCATTCCATGACACCTGGTCTGTGTCCCCAGGATGCACCCACAGGCTTTGGTCAATGTGACTCCATCCGGTGTGGCATACACCTGGGACACTCCCCACTATGGTCCCCAAGAGCATTTTCATTCTTCCCCCCAACTGGAGGTCAGCCCTTCCTCTTTCCCTACAACAGTTATGTATTTGTGTTTCCCCAGATATGTTTGTTCTCTTTCCCCTCTCCTGACTTGATTTTTCCCAACAGTAACCCTCATCCTTCTGTTAGGACAGTCTGCCTATCCAGGGGGACCTTGATAAGACCTTTTAAAAGTGTTGACATGAAAGGAAATTTCTTTGAGGACTAAAGTATGTACGCCTGACCCAACCCATGATGTTTTCTTTTTCACCCTCAACAGTGTTATTGGCAAGCCGTGGCATTTTTAATCAACTCATATGCATGTGAAAGTTGGACCATGAATAGGGAATACCAAAGAAGAGTCAACATTAGGATGTGTACAAGAAGTGTGTACATTAGGGTGCAGGAGAAGAGTATTGAAAGTATCTTGAACCTCTAAAAGGGCAAAAAAAAATCTGTCTTTGGAGAAATACAGCCAAAATACAGGTAAAGGTGGTGGAACTTTATCCCATGTGCTTTGGACATATTGTCAGGAGAGACCAGTTCCCGGAGAAGGACATGATGCATGGTAAAGGAGAGGGACAACAAAAAGGAGGAAGACCTTTGACAAGATGGAAGGACATAGTGGCTGCAACCATGGGCTCAGACAGAAGAGCCAAGGTGAGGATGGAGCAGGCCTGGATAGTCTTTCCCTCTGTTGTACACAGGGTCACTCTGAGTTGGACCCGACAGATGGCCCCTAACAGCAGCAACAACTACCACTTTACAAAGCATGATCCTCTTTCCAAGTGTGAGTCACTCCCGATATCATGTCCACAGTACGGGAGACAAAGCTTGGCCATTCTGTTTTCTAGAGCTGTGGCAGTCATGTGCTTATGTTAATTTTATGATGGAAATGTAGGGGTGGAGTCTAGCCTGTTAATCTGGAGAGAGCCATTGAGTAGCCAGTGAGGCCTCTGTGTGGGCATGACTTTCTCCTGAGACTCCTGGGAAATCTCGCAATATTTCCCTCGTGAAGATGAGAAGCTATCTTCCCCAGTGGTTGGGGGTTAGTCTCAGAGACGATTAATCACGAACAAGAAAAGCTGGCAGCGCTCCAGAAGCTGGAGGAGCCCGCAGAGAGACCATACCGCTTTGCCCTGATGGAGCCAGACCTCTGAAGGTGGGGCGGCCACATGGAAACCTCTGCCAGCGATGAGTTGCTTCTGCTGTTGATGGACGCTGGAGGCGAGGTGCCCTGCCAGCATTGGGATTCTGCACACACTGACCTGTGACTTCGTGAGTCGGAAGAAGACTTTATAGACTGATTTTGGGCATATGGGTTAATATCAGACTTATGAATTTGGACTGGACTGGGCTGGGGTACTTTCTCCATGTCCCATTCCTTTTGTATATAAACCCTTTCCTTATATCAATATGCATGTCCTTGAATTTGTTCCTCTAGTCCACCCAGACTAACACAAGAGCATTTTAACTGTACTTCTTCAAAGACATATTTGTAGACCTTAATAAGGTGAGCTATAATTAGCCTGTGAGATTCAGTCTCACATCCAGATGGGTCCTAAGGGGCTATTGTGTAATTGAAGGGGGAAAAAATTAAGAGGCAGACAAAAATTTTGGGTGCTCCCCTTTGCCACAGCTTCAAGAACCAGGTCTGCACAGAGAGAAAGCATTGTATTCTCAACACCAGCTTATATACTCTAATTAATGCAAGGCCCTCTAATTAACGATACCACATATGTAACAAAGTGAGCTGTACCCTACCCTTAAAGGTCCCTGAGTTCATTTGAGGAGTAACCTAACAGTGCTGGGGGCAGGTATCAGGGAATGACTGTCCCCTGAGCAGTGAAAGCAATAGCACCTGTCTGCTTCTGTACTTAAAGCTGATGGTCAGACCAGATAGCAATTAGCCAGGCACTTTTAAGACGTAACTTTAAGGAAGCACTACTATGGGAGGATATTGTGGGGATCAATCTTGGTTATGAGACTGTGATTGTGATTCTTCTCTAACCCACAAGTCTGAAGGGTTCCCTTCACCCAGAATTCTGGCTTTCCAGGCTCCTTAAAATATGACAAAGAATTTGTTTGCATACCTTCTCTTTCCATTCCTGTTTCCCAACTTAGTCACTGTTCTTGAACCATAAGATGATGGAAGCACAAGATCAGTCAAATATGCAAGGTATTGACATACCAAATCAAGTATTTGAATATCATCCTTTGAGTTATAGTGATAATTTTGAACTAGGATCTGATCAAATGCACATAGAACCTAGAACGAATAGTAACCTGAACCAGTGAGGCCCCAAATTAAATTACTTCAACAGTCCACGCTACAGATGATGAAGTCCTAAATTAGAGTAGTATCTGTGGAGACTGGGCATATGGATCTTTGGGAAGTAGATGCTTGGGAAATTGTTAAATAATTATTGAATTGATGCCTCACAGAAAATCCCTTCTATCTTGAAGATTTTGTGTTATAATTTATATATAAATAATTTAATAATTCATACATGGAGCATTAGACTATCAGACAGACATAGGTATATAAAGATCAATAGGGTCTTACTTATACAATGAATGGAGAAGAAGGTTTCTAGAGGATCAGGAACCAGGGTTTTGCTTATAAGGTGACACCACAGAGTTGCCAAATATAGCAAGTATCACTAAACAGTGTTTAACATAGTATGTAGTATTAATTAAAGTCAGTCCTGCTTTCTTAGAATGCACAGATGTATTCATATACTTTAGCCAATATCAATCTAGCAAACAATCAGTAATTTGTTCCTATATATTGAGTAGCTCTTAGTAATAATTCTGGAAAGACAGATTTTGTCCTATAAACTGAGCAGTTGAATTATATAATTGCTCAGCAATTTATGAACCTCTTTATGAACAAATTATGAACCTCTTTAATTCGCAAGATAAACTTCTTTTTAGAGACAGAAACTATAAGCCAGGAACAACAAAAAAAGTAAATCCAAACAGAAGGTCTCCCTTAGCCTGCATGCATCCAATATGAAAGGACTGATTGTGTATGCATGCTGAAAGCAATTTGTGAAAGTAAAATTTCAGCTGAGGCAAGCAAAAATTGAGGATAGAGAAAGTGGTGCTTTTGGGGAGAGAACTTTTGAAATGAGTCTCTTGAATGAGCTGCAGTTGGGCATGCTCCAACAAAAGACAGGTGTCAGAGAACCTTTCTCTCACTTTAGGCCTAGAAAGAAGGGCTCAGTTAGAATACCTGGAGAGCAGTTAGGACCCTTGGAAAGATAATTGTCCACTTGCTTCCTTCCTGGGAAATTTAAAGGACTGGTTTTAGCTAGCAGTGCAGGAGAAAGCATGTGTAAAGACTTCCTGTGGGTCATACGTAAACCACACAAGTGAGAGAACTGATATGAAGACTTGTCAGATCCTGTCTAATAGGCCTGCCAAAAGGCAGGAAGGGATCTAGGGTAAGGAGTGGCTACAGAGGAAGTGTGTGCAAAAGTATAGTTTACTTTCCTGAGTCAAGCAAACTAAAGGGGAGAGGTGATTGTTTTATGCCTCTGAAATATCTGCCTAAACATCCATAAGTACTTGCCAAAATAGGCCTAGAAACTACATTTTTTTTTTTGTGAGCATGTTCTTTTATTGTTTGGGCCTGCTTCGAGGAGCCACTGGGCACCCTGTAGAAACTACATTTTTATGTGGAATTACAGTCTCATTTGTCTCCCACAAAGTGGCTGGTAGGCTTATCTCACAATGCTTATCTTCCAGCGTCATCAAGACTCCTTAAGGGAAGAGGAGGAAGAGAAAATGAATGAGTGTTTATAGCTCTCAGGCAGTTTGTTAAACCATGTAGCCTGGGGGAAGGAAACTTATTTTGACCATCATTAAAATAGGATAATTTAAATACAGAAGAACATAGAGTTTACTCTATGAGTACGGACTGGAGAGATTTGTAGTCATGTCAACATTAGAACTAGGTCTTGAAGAATGGAATAAGAATATGCAGTTAGAAAAGAAAATAAAACATTATTAGTTTTGGTTTGGGGACCACAGGAGCAAAAGTATACATGTGGGAGAGTGGACAGAGATATGGGAATGGTACATTTTAGGACAGTGGTGTCATAAGTGCCCCAAGAATCTGTCTGAACCTTTCCCCATGTAATCACTGATCTGAATAACAGTCACAATACTTGATGAATGACTTGATCTGTGCTGATAGGGAATTTGAGTTTTAAAAGATCAAAGTTTTAAGAAAAAGAATATATTTATAAGAGTCGAACTTTTAGCAGAAGGGAAAGATTGAATTGGTAGAGAAAATAGTTACCCATATCCTGCTTTACTCCATATAGCTCTGAGTTATAGCAGTTGAACTGACAGCATTTTTATAGCGACCGCCTTCATACTCTATTATTGATTAAATTACATCTCCTCAAAAGATGGGCTGCAGTCTTATACCTGTGGCTGTAATCCTATTTGGAATAAGAATATTCTTTGTTTTGTTAATTAGACCAAACCCAGTAGGAGTGGTGGTTTTTAAGTCTACTAATTTATGTATCATTAAAAGCAGATCAAAGTAAGAGATACATACACAAAAGGTGCTTTAGTCTAGGTAAACTAGAGAAACAAACTCATAGACATGCATATGGATATAAGGGTATGGTTTATATACAAGAGGAACAGGACATTAAAAAAGCATCCCAACCCAGTCCAGTTCAAAGTCATAAGTCTGATATTAGCCCAGCCGCCTGATACCAGTCTATAACGCCTGATACCAGTCTATAACGTCTCCTTCCAACTCACCAAGTCACAGGTCAGTGGGTGCAGAATCCTGGCACTGGCAGGGGTCTCCCCAGGGCTCCTCACTTCCAGGGCTCAGGGTTCATCAACAGCATCCAGTGGTGGTAGAAGCAACTCATTACTGGCAGGGGACTCCACATAGCTTCTCCAGCTTCAGAGGTCTGGTTCCATCAGGGTAAAGCTGTGTGGCTTCTCCTCGGGTTCCTTTAACTTCTGGGATACTGCCATCTTATCTTGCCCGTAGTTCGTTGTCTCTGAGACTAACTCCCAACAACTGGGGAGATAGCTTCTCATCTCCATGATAGAAATATTGTGAGATTTCCCAGAAGTCTCAGGAGAAAACCATGCCCACTCAGAGGCCTCATTGGCTACTGAATGACAATCTCCAGATTAACAGACTAGTCTCCACCCCTGCATCTCAGTCATGAAATTAACATAAACATATGACTGCCACAAAAGGGAAGACAATGATCACTCAAGAATTGCCAAGAAACCAAAGCATGTCTGGGGATAACAACAAGAAAGGAATTGCCATGGCTAAGACCCTGAAGTGGACTTTTAGCATTTAGAACATTGACATCCTTATAGACACAACCTAAATTTACACTGGAGTCAATAAATCACTCTGTATTTGTTTCTTTGTGTAAATTTCTGCTTAACATTTATTTAAGGTGTTAAAGAGTATAGATATCACTTTGAGGACACAAGTACATGTGACCTAGGCTTTATATGCATGTGAATGAAGAAAAACTGCATTTGATTAGATGCATAGAATATTGAAAATTGGATATTGAAAATAGGGTACACAGCCAGAGCAACAACAGCAACAACAACAGTCTTGTAGAAAGTATAAGCAGAATATATATATTCAAATAAATTATTTCATTGGGGGCTCTTACAGCTCTTGTATCAAAGACATTTCCACATATTTTGCCATCATCATTTTCAAAACTTTTTCTTTTTACTTGATGTTTTGATAACAGCTCCTCTTTCCCCCCTCCCTCCACAACCCTCCCACCCTCTTTAACCCTTGATAAATTATAGATTATTGTTATTTTCATATCCTATACCATCCACTGTCTCCATTTATCCACGTTTCTGTTTTTTTTGTCTCACTAGGAGAGGCAGTTATATGTTGATCATTGCAATTGGTTTCCCAATTCTCTCCCTTCTCCCCTAACATTTCTTATCCTCATGACATCACTACTCCCTTTACTGTCCTTGAGGGGTTTATCTGTCCTGGATTCTGTGTTGAGAATTCTTCTCTGTACCAGTGTACATGGTCCAGTCTAGCTGGATTTGTATGGTAGAACTGGGGTCATGAAAGTGGGGGGAGGGGCATTAAAGTACTAGAGGAATGTTGCGTGTTTCAAAGGTACTATGCTGCAGCCTGGCTGACTTGATCCTTTCTTGTGACCCTTCTTGTGAGGGGAAGTTCAATTGTCAACATATGAGCTTTGAGTCTCTACTCTGACTCCATCATTCGCACCAATGCAATTGATTGTTTTGGGTCTTTCCCTGATACCTTTTCCTGTTGACAGTCTGTGATTACACAGGCTGGTGTGATTCTTCCTTGTGGATTTTGTTTCTTCTCAGCTAGATGGTCACTTGCTTGTCTTCCAACCTTTAAGACCTCTGACAAAATGTTTTTTGGTAGCCAGGCACCATCAGCTTTCTTCACCACATTTGCTTTTGTATACCTTTGCTTCAGTGAGCATGTTGGGAAGGTGTGCATCACAGAATGCCAGGTTAGTAAAACGAAGTGTTCTTGCATTGAGGGAATACTTGAATCGAGACCCAATGCCCATCTGCTACCTTAATATTTAACATTTAAAGATATGTACATAGACCTATATCCCTATTGTTATGTATTTATATATTTACATATGTACATGCTTATATTTATACCTCTGTAAATGTTTTTTGTTGCTTAGTTCTTTCCTCTATTTTGATTTACTTTCCTCCCATTCACTATTATGTTTGACCTGCTTTCAGCTCTTAGTACTTCCTCGTTGCTACCCTGCACTTTATCAAACCCCACCAAGCATTCTATGATCTCCCTGCCATCGATTTGATATCTCTTGTTGTTCCCTTGTCCCTAAATTTGTTGGCTGCCCCTGCCCTTTCCCCCATTACCTCTTCTGTCATATCCCCGTGAAGTACTTGGTGCCATTGTTTTCTCCTCGAGATTGTTTATCCTGTGTATAGGGTCTGGCAGGGTGCCAAACCCTGCCCACCGATTCTGAAGTCTATTTGGGGAATTCCAGAGGACTTTTGTTGCTTTGCTTCGCTTAATGCTCTGTTGCATTCCTTCTGTGTCTATGTGAGGGGGTCAAACTGGGCACAATTCCTGTACTGTGCTTCCAGTACTGTCCCTGTAGAGCTATGGGTCAGTGAGGGGGTTGTATTGTCTTGTGTTGTACAGTTCTCTCTATGCATGGGCTGCTCTGAGCAGGAATGTCATCCTTGAGTCAGTGGATGGCTTGGTGGGCCAGGATGTGGTCTGCTCTCTCTTTCTTTTTAGGGCAGACATGCCACTCTTCCCAGACTATCTTCTGTGCTGTCCTCTGTAATGCATTCTTCTGGGGAGAAGGTCAATGTATCTGAGATTGGAGACAGCCCCTCAGAACTTTCTGTTAGTTCACTGCTTTATGGCAGTATTTTGCCCTTGAGACTGAGCACCCCAGTTTGAGGTCTGGTCCCTCTCTCCCTTTCCTCTGGAGAGATGAAAAATAACCACCCTGTGGGGGGGTTAGTGTCCTGCTCCCCCACTATCCACATTTGTTTTTTTTCTTTCCCCCTCCCTTTTACTTGGCTACCATATGCATCCCTGGATTGGATCTGACTTCTGCCAGAGTGCCTGGACCTTGCCCTAGGAATTTATGCATTTATTTATTTATATATTTTTTAGGCATCACTGCCCTGGTGGTGGGAATAGGAGGCTCAGCCTTTGCTCCTGTGAGCTGGAATTGAACCTCCATCCCAGTGGGCCGCAGTCCCGCACACAACCGCTACGCCACCGGGCCTCAGCCTGGAATTTATGCATTTAATGGCTTTTCTCCATTTTGATTTTTCACTTACCTCAGCGGACTCAAGTTATACTTGTCCTTTTGTTCTTGGCTTACTTTGCTTAGCATACTTCAACTCTTCCCATGAGATGATGTGCTTCATGAGATTATCACTGATTTTTTTGAATATGTAGTACTCTGGTATTTATATGCCAGAGTTTTTAAATCCATTTCTTGGTTGATGGAAATTTTGGTTGCTTCTAATTCTTTGCGATTGTGAACTGTGCTGTGATGGACATTGGAGCACCAGTGTCTGGCATGATTTATTTCTTACTTCTTTTGGGTGAGTGCCGGTGTCTGGCATCATCTATTTCTTACTTCTTTTGGGTATATGCGCAGTAGGGGAATTGCTGAGTCATGTGGTAGCTCAATTTCCATTTGCTTTAGGTATCACCAAATTGATTTCCACAATGAATGACTACACATTTCTATAGAACCAAGAGCAGTGGGTGAGAATTACTATCTCCCCACAACACCCCCCCCACACACTTGTTGCTTTCTGATTTTTGTTGTTGTTGTTGAAGTATCTTTGAGAGTGTTTTCTCATATGTCTATTGGCCATTCAGACTTCTGGCCTTTCTCCCTTTCCTCTCCTCACCTCCCTCTACCTTCATGGTATTGCTACTCCGATTATTGTTCTTGAGGAGTTTAATCTGTCCTGGTTTCTGTGTTTCAAGAATCTTATCTGTATCAGTGTACATGCTTTGATCTAGCTGGATTTGTGATGTAGAACTGGGGTCATCATAGCAGGAAGAGGGAGTGGGAGAAGAAGCACTAAAGAACTAGAGGGGTGTTTTGTAGGTGCTATATTGCACCCTGGTTGGCTTATCCCTTCCTTGTGACCCTTCTGTGAGGGGATGTCTAATTATCGACAGATGGGATTTGGGCCTCCACTCTGATACCCTCCCACATCAGTTCACATCAGTATGATTGTTTGGGGTCTTCTGATGCCCGATACCTGTACCCATTGATACCTTGTTATTGCACAGGCTGGTGTGATTCTTCTTTGTGGGCTTAGTTGCTTCCATGCTAGGTGGTTGCTTGTTTAACTTCAAGGCTTTAAGACTCCAGATACCACATCTTGTAGTAGCTGGCCACTATTAACTTTCTTTTCCACATTCGCTTATGCACCAATTTTGGCGTCAGCAATTGGGTTGGAAAGGTGAGTATCATGGAATGCCAGATTATTAGGACAAAGTGTTCTTGAGTTGAGGAGGGACTTGAGTAGAGGCTACCTTGATAGTTGACATAAAAATAAATGTACATAGACTATATCCCTATCATTATATATTAATATATTTACATATAAACATGCCTCTGTTTATACCTCTATAAATGTCTTTTGCCTTCTTGTTCTTTCCTATAGTTTCTTTTACTTTTCTCATGTCCCTCTATTATGTTCAACCTTCATTCAGCTCTCAGGAATTCCTCTCGACTATGCTGTACTTGATCAAACGCCCAGGCATTATACCCCCTCCTCCTCATCGATTTTAGGTCTCTTGTTTTTTTAAGAGATTATTATTTTTAAAATTTTAAATAATTTTTGGGGGCTCATATAATTTTAATCACAATATATACATATTTATTTTGTGTCAGTATTTACATGTCTTTTTTTTGGAGGGGGTGGTGGTTCATACAACTCCATGAGATTATTTTATACAACTATGATACCTAACTGAAGTATTTGCTATTTATAATGTTTGTCTTTTTCACTCTTCTCATTTTATCAATATTTTACTGATTACATTTACATATATTACTTAACTTATATGAGCAGTATATATATTTATTACTTCTGAGTTAATACGCATATAATTCCATAGTTCAATCACATCAAGCAATACAATTGCTACCACAATCAGTTTCCAAAAATTCTCTTTTTCTTCCTGGAAAAATATTTTCTTAAATATTTAAGGAAAATATTTTCTTAAATGCCCTTCCTTAACTTTTTTAAAATGATCTAGCTCCAAATCACTGTCCTCAGTTGGGGTTGTTTACTAACATGTTTTCAATTTGCCTTAATCAGCAGTGAGTAATGAGATTTTCAAGTAGTTAAGTCCCCCGTGCATTCTTCCTTTTCTGACTATGACTTTTCTAGTTGAGTTTCACAGCATTCTAAACTTTCCTTGAGCTGCATAAAGTATATGTAGGTAGATGTTGAACAACCTTTCACACGGAAATTACCCTTATTCATCTGCTAATCCCTCAAGAGTGCCTATGACATCACTAAGCATAAAGGAGGTGTTCAATAAATATATCTTTAATTGGCAGATCAGCTGTTTAGAGATGAGCATGTGCATATAAAATACAAAATTCAATTTTTAAAATATGCTATTGGAAGAGAGTTGAGGATTGTAAATGCTTCATTGGTGTTATGATGAGGTGTGAGAAGATGACACAGAAAAAATTACATGACCTTTGGATTTCTGTAGATTGTTGTGCTTCAGTTTTATTTGTTTGTTTTCAAATTCCATTGTCATTTTGTACTTTTGAGTGCTGACTAGAGTAGGGATGATTTGGACTGCCTGCTTCATATCTATCTAGATCCCCCAAACAACCAACTAGGATACTATTGAGAATAAGGGAATATGATGTGAATCTCATGAAATATAAGTAGCTGTGGTGGAAATCAACCAGGCTGATTATTGCAAAATATGCAGCAGTTTGGGAAGATTTTTCATATCACTTTATATCTTTTAATTCTCATCATGATATCATTCTGGAATTGTGGTGTGCCTCCCCTGATTTCCTGGCATTTCTAGATCACTGGGTTTTATTCCAGCCCACCTCCTTCCAGTCCAACTCTCATTACAGGAATACTCCCTTGCTGGGCTCTCATTTATCCTTGGTGAGCAGGAAGAGAAAAAGAAAAAGATTTGACCACCTCTTTCCTGGAAATTTTCTTCAAAAAACAGGATATTATGGAATGTCACCTTTCAGTGGCTGGAGAAGCCCTGGGCCGAATGGAAAAAGGCTGTTCCTTTTTAAAGGCTAATGGGTAGAAATGGTTGAATCCTCTTTCCTTTCCTCTGTGGTTACCTTATCTTCCTAGCACTACAATGCTTCTCTCAAGTCAACTAAGACTCAATTCTGTCCTTTTTAAGGAGCTCTTTTTTTAAAAGCCACAACTCTACTTTCCCCCTCTTTCTGAGTCCGTTCTTCTGGAGCCAGAATTTCAAATAGCTTCAGAAAACAAATATTCCTAGAGCATTATTCTATCTTGCCACACCCTTCCTTTACATAGTTTTCCAATGGCATTCCCTTTTCCAGCCTCACCATATCCTCAAACACACTATGTCTATTAGGACATGTAATGCCTCTTGTTGGCACGTGAGAGTTAATTTTATCTGTAGCCAGAATCTATAGTTGTTGTGTGCTATTTTATCTTTCTCAACATTAGAAGAATGTTCAGTAGGATGTTCTGGACTGAATTGTATCCTGCCCCCCAAATTTATGTTCAAAATCTGTGAATGTGACCTTTTTTTGAAACAGGGTTCTTGAGGTCATTGTTAGTTAAGTTCACAAGAGGTCATACTGGAGAAAGGTGGGTCCTGATCCAATCTGAATGGGATCCCATCAGAGAAGAAGAGACATCAATGGACTTGTGGTCAGGAAGTTAACCTACACTTGGGAGCCAAGGAACTCTTGCTGCCAGAAGCCAATAAATTGTTCTCTAGACGTGTTGAAAAGGACATGGGCCTGTTGACTCCTGAATTTGAAGACTTGGACTCCAGATCTGTGAGAAAACAAATTTCTATCCTTACAAGCCACCACTTTTGATGCTTTGTCATGGTATCCCTGGAAAGCAAACATAGAGCTCAGCAAAGAGATATTGATTTTATTTGGCCACCATTTTCTCAGGGTTTTGAATTAATAACATAGAACAGTGATTTGGTTAATCTTCCAGGTGTTTTTAGGCTCTCTGTTACCCAGAATTTGGACCACACTGCATCTCTTTGCACAAGGATGCTCAGAGCCATTCTTCCCTTGCTTTGAATATATTGGGCAATGTTTGTCTTTTTAGGCAAGTCTATGTCAATTGCATTTTAAAAGATTATTCTTACCACTGTTTGCAAAACCCATTCTCTACACTTAGTGTTAGGTGAAATTGGCTCCAGGTTTTGAATCCACTTGTGTGTGTGTGTGTGTGTGTGTGTGTGTGTGTTAGGGAGAAGATAGTAAAATCAGATGTTGAGAAGTTTCTGAGTCTGAGATCAGTTGAGCTTTTCCACAAAGACATTTTATTTGCTTCCTTATATAGTTTACCTCTTCAACCAAGGCATCCCTATAGTTGCATATTCCTGTTACCTGAGTTGGCTTTTTTAAGGCTGATATTCCATTCAGTTAAACTCATTTACTCACACAAATATCCTTTTATTTGCCCCCTTCCAAATTTACCATGTTTGTACCATGTGACAGATCCAGTTCTAGATTCTTGGGATTTCCAGAGAACAAATTAGTATGGTATGATTGTTAGGTTTATGGTGCCAACCTGGGCAATAAGAATATATAGGATTAATTGTGTCACAGTTTGATTAGAGGGAAAAGAGATAAATGGCTCTGCAAGGCCTGCCCCTTTTCTTACATGCTATCTGGTGATTGGACCAGTGTGTTACTGTTTTAGCTAGTTCTCTTTCTCAAGCTGTGAGCTACACTACCCGTAGGCCAAACCAAGCCATGGACTGTGTCAGTAGAGCTTAAGGCACCTTTGAGACCTGCTTCGCCATGCAGATGGTGTACATTGCTTAAGCTTGAGGTCGGTGAATCCTGTTGTCTTTCATTGCTTGAGTTCAATATCCCATCTGGGCTTGTTTTGCTAAGCTTTACAGCTCCTGACTATTGGTGACCCACCCTTCGACTTGCTGTCTATAGACAGACTCTGCTTGCCTTGCTAGAGGGAAGACTCTGATGCTTGCTTCCTTGATCTTGAACCCAGCAGCTCACATGAGTTGAAGCTTTTTCAGTATATTAACTTCCATGGAAGTGAGTTGAACTGAACCTTCTGTGCTTCTGTGTGTACTAATTAGCAGCTACATTTTTCTCTCTGTATAAACCTATCCTCTTTTTTGCTTGTTTGTTTTGTTTTGTTTTGTTTTTGGGCATCACTGCCCTCTGGTGGTGGGAGTAGGAGGCCCAGTCCCACTGCTGGAATTGAACCTCCATCCCAGTGGGCCGCAGTCCCGCGCACAACCACTACGCCACCGGGGCTCAGCCCTCTATCCTCTTACATATATATATAAAATCTTAGATGTCCTGGTTTTGTTTCTCTAGAGAACCCTGTCTAACAGTCTGGTTACTGTCTCTACTTCACCCATTTTGGATTTCATATATTGTAAAATGTACAAAAACAAACAACAAAATACTTAGCAAAAATAATAAAATAAGAGAGCAAAAGGTCAATAGAAAAGGATCAGAAAAAAATTAAAAACCAGAACAACTTTAAAATGGGTCAAAGTGGAGGTCAAATGATAAAGTGTTAAAATTTCACCTATGTCTGCGCTGATCCACCTTTCTTTCTTTTTAAAAATTAAATACTTTTATTGGGGGATCTTACATCTCTTACTATAATCCATACATTCATCCATCTTGTCAAGCACATTTGTATATATGTTGCCGTTATCATTTTCAAAGCACTTTCTTTCCATCTGAGCCCTTGATATCAGTTACTTATTTCCCTCTCCCTCCTCAACCTCCCTCTCTTAACGAACCCATGAAAAATTATAGATTATTATTTTCATATCTTGCATCATCCTTTGTCACCTTGCACTCACTTTTCTGTTGTTTGTGCCCCTGGGAGGGGTTTATATATCAATCCTTATTATTTATTCTCCCTTTATACCCCCACTTTCCCTTTGTTCTCCTGGTATCTCTATTCTCATTGTTGGTCCTGAGGGATTTATATATCTTGGAGTCCCTTTGTCTCCAGCTCTTATCTGTAACAGTGTACATGTGCTGATCTAGTCTGATTTATAAAGCAGAATTGAGGTCATGCTAGTGGTGGTGGGGGGGGATAGTGGAAAGGAAGCATTAAAGAACTAGAGGAAAGTTGCTTGTTCCATTGGTGTTATACTGCACCCTGAATGGCTCATCTCTTCCTTGTGACCCCTCTTGTAAGGGTATGTCCAATTGTCTACAGATGGACTTTGGGTCTCTACTCTGCACCCCCACCTCCATTCATATTGATATGATTTTGTTCTGGCTCTTAGATATATGATACCTGATCCCCTTGACACTTCATGATCACTCAGGCTGGTGTGCTTCTTTCATGTGGGATTTGTTGGTATTCAGCTTGGTCGTTGCTTGTTTATCTTCAAGTCTTTAAGACCCCACACATATCTTTTTATAGCCGGGCACCATCAGCTTTCTTCACATTTGCTTACGCATCCATTTTGTCTTCAGCTTGTGTCAGGAAGGTGAGCATCACAGAATGCCAGCGATAATTCACTTTTTAAAACACTCTGTATGATAACAAGACTATTCACATCTCTGGACTATGTTCAGAAGGGATTCATGAGAAGTTTAATTTAATTGTACACATTTCCCCGGTACCTATTTTTTTAAACTCATGTGACATTTAAATGGCTCAAAAAGAGAAGCAAATAGAATGTTACACTTTAACCTATCTGTATCTAGCTAATTATTTCTGTATAATATTTTCTATTATAGAAATCATTCTAATATAATATTTTCTGGCTAATAAGAAAGTTATTCACATTCCTTGACTGTGGTCAGAGGGAGTTCACCAGAGATTTAACCAAATTTGGGCTTCCACTGTCATCCATAGCCTTCTGCAAACCCGTTGTTCACAATTTAAGCTGTTAGGCCAGTGGTCCTCAATCTTTGAGTAGCAACCCCTTTGGGGGTCAAAAGGTCCTTTCACAGGGGTTGGCTGATTCATAACTGTAGCACAATTGCAGTAGTGATATAGTAATGAAAATAGTTTTATGATTGGGGGATCACCACAACATGGGAAATATATTAAAGAGTCATGGCATTAGGAAGGTTGAGAACTGCTTTCTGGGACCATTCTCTCTTTTGGATTCAGATTATACTTTTTACAATCCTTGCATCACACAGACTGATGTGCTTCTTCCATGTGGATGAGCTGACCCCTCTCTTAGATAGGAACCTATTTTAAGACAAGCTTTTAAGACCACAGATGCTATTCTTGCTGATAGCCAGGAACCATCTAGTTTCTCCACCAAACTTTGTTGAAGTAACCATTTCTTCAGTGATGTCTTTATGATGGTGAGTATCAAGCAGGGCAATGTCATAAGTACTAATTATTATTAGACTGAAGCTGGAATTAAATAAGAGCCTAAGAGTCCCAAGATCCATTCATATATCCACAATTTATATATGTCTCTGATTCACTTTGGAAACATCATTATCATTTACATTAGAGAACATTATCAATCATCTCCCCAGGGGCATAATGCACTATTGGTAGTGTCATTAATTTATCCAATGATATAGAATTTAAGGCACAGTTGAGAAAAGAAGATTATACACAAGTAAACTGGTTACAAAACAATACATGAATTATTGACTTGTTTAAATTAAACTCTGAAGTGAGTGGATGCTCATTACACAAACAACATACTGTTTTATTACGTTCTTTATTTTACTGGCATATGTATTGAGATGGTATGTTTGGTTCTGTCATTGTCAATGAATATTGAAAGTATTGCCTTATTAGTTTAATGTTCTTTGATCTTGACTTGCTGTGATTGTTAACTCCCCCAATAAACCATTATAATTTGGAGTAGTATCTGTGAGTTCTGTATGTCCATTGCAAAGGAATATATTATTGAACCTAGAATAGAGGTAGAGTACTCTAGGAGAAACCTTTGGTATCAGAATAGGATAAAAAAAAGATGGTGAATCTGTAGACAATGGGACATCCCATCACAGAAGAGTCATAAGGAAGATATGAGTCAACCAGGGCACAGTATAGCACTGATGAAACTCACAATATTGCTCTGGTTCTTTGAGCTTTCCTCATCCTCCACTATCATGACTGCAGGCCTGCCTTTCACTTCTGAATACACCAGAACATGTACACTGGTGCAATTAAGGCTTCTTGAAATACAGAACCCAGGTCAGATAAACCCCTCAGGAACCGAAGTGAGATTGTAGGAGCTAAGTCAGGGGAGAAAGGAGGACTTGGTCACAGTGGTTGACACTCACCCTTTCCAGGAGAGAAACAGCAGAAACCATGGGGAAGGGAAACAGCAGTTAGTATAAGACATGAAAATAATAATAATTTATCAAGGGACCACAACGGGGGAGGGAAAGGAAAAAAGAGGAGCTGATACCAAGGCCTCAAACAGAAAGTAAATGTTTATAAAATAATGTCAACATATGTATAAATGTGTTTGATACAATGTTATAAGAACTGTAAGAGTCCCCAATAAAGTGATCTTAAAAAAACCCAACCAAAATAGCTTAATATGGAAGCAATAATTGCAAAATAAATGTGTCCTGTGGGTATTTATCAGTATTAAAGGAGTGGTATAACACTTTCTGGGCCAGGAAGAGACCAAAAGATTTCTTGACTGAGATACTGTGGACCAGCAAAGGACATGTCTGTTGACACTGTTGAGAAGAAATACTGTGGATAAAAGGACAGTAACCTTAATGCTTTCTACTTTCTGGCTTGATGTAACCCATCAACTTCCCTAATAAAGCCCCATAATCACAAAATGGAAGAAAGAAGGATGGAGAGTGGAGGCATGTCTGATCTTTGCTTTGGGCAGATGTGGAGTTGGATTCTTGTTTAACTTAGTATAGCCAGAGGGGATCAGGCATAACCCTCACACAATTTCTACAGAAGCATGATCCTTTAGGGAGCTGGAAACTACCACAATTAGCTTTATGACAACAGTAGTGACTACAAAGTCAAGGGTTAGGCTAGCTATTTCTGAGTATACTGAAGCACTTCAGAAAGACAATGTTAAGTTGGGACTTTTAGAATCTCAGTTCAAGTCATGGTCAGAGAGAGAGCTTTTATCTATATGACTAACTGGATCTTTCATATTTTATAGATTCAACTGTATTTTAATCATGGAGCTTTCAAGTTTACAAAATTAACTGAATTCCTGGGCTTATCTCGGTTCTTCTGTGACAGTAAGGGAAGAAGTGGAGCTGGAGACTGAAATGGAGACAGATATGTGGATTCAGATGAAGTCCAGGACCTCAAGCTTTTGTTTCATGCTGAGCCTCTCTTGCCAGTGGGAGCAGCCTATTCTTACATGTTTAAAGATGCTTGAAGATTATGTAATGAATAGACCTGAGACAATTGGTTTGCAAATAAAAGTGGCTCGTATTTTCAGGATTTATCCTGGCCCAATTTTGTTGCCATCGTACTCATAATCAGGACCAGATCTCAGAATGTCCTACAAGATTAAGTACAAAGCACAACTCAGGAAGAAAAAAACTTATGTTTAACTAAAAACATGGGGCTGAGCCCACATGGGGATAGTGGTTGTGCGTGGAACTGCGGCCCACTGGGATGGCATTTCAATTCCAGCAGCGGCTCCACAAGAGCAAAGGCTGGGCCTCCTACTCCCACCACCAGAGGGCAATGATGTCCAAACAAACAAAACAAAACAAAAAGATAAAAACATGAATTTCAAGCCAGGAGATAATCAGCAACATAGGCTTGAAGATAAGTTTAAATAGGGAATAAACCAGGAGTCATAGTTTATTTGGAACATAGTTTATGTGGAACATAGGCACAAAAATAGTTTAATCTATATTAGGAGGAAAATTGATTTGAAAGTGAACAGAAGAGTCAATGAAGGATTTTGTGTAAGAGTAATTTTGTGCTTAGAGATTCATTCAGGAATCTTCAGGAAGATTAATTTGATTCATCTGGTGATGTATAGGATGAACTGTGACAGAAATTACAGTCTAGCAAGCAAATGGAAGGTCTAGGAAACGATAGTTGGAACTGATATTTGGACAGTGGGTACAAAAATGTGGGGGACAAGCAAAGGACTCATAAGATCAGTGGTTCTCCACCTATGGATCGTGTGCTAATCTGGGTACACTAGAGGAACAAATTCAAAGACATGCATATCGATATAAGGAAAAGGTTTATATATAAGAGAAATAGGACACTAAGAAAGCATCCCAATCCAGTCCAGTACAAAGTCACAAGTCCGATATTAACCCATACGCCTGCTATCAGTCCATAAAATCTCCTTCCCACTCATGAAGTCACAGGTCAGTGGGTGCAGAGTCCTGGCACTGGCAGGGGTCTCCACATGGCTCCTCACTTCCAGGGCTCAGGGTTCATCAACAACAGAAGCAACTCAGTGCTGGCAGAGGTCACCATGTGGCCGCCCCAGCTTCAGAGGTCTGGCTCCATCAGGGCAAAGCCGTGTGGTCTCTCCACCGGTTCCTCCAGCTTCTCGGAGGCTGCATCTTGTCTTTTCCTTGATTCATCGTCTCTGAGACTAACTCCCAACCACTGGGGGAGATAACTTCCCATCTTCATGAGAGAAATATCTCGAGATTTCCCAGGAGTCTCAGGTGAAAGCCATGCCCACATAGAGGCCTCAATGGCTACTCAATGGCTATCTCCAGATTAACAGGCTAGACTCCACCCCTACATTTCAATCATAAAATTAACATAACCACATGACTGCCACAGATTGCTACCCCTTTGTGGGTTGAGTGACCCTTTCACAGGGGTTACCTGATTCATAACAGTAGCAAAATTGTAGTTAATCAGTAGCAACAAAAATAATTTTATGGTTGGGGCATCACCACAACATGAGGAACTGTATTAAAGGGTTGCGGCGTTAGGAAGGTTGAGAATCACTGCATCAGACTTTATAGGCAAAGTGAACATTGAAGCAAGAGAAAGAGCTAAACAATAATAAAATTTTGAGTATAGGTAATAAGAAGATGAGAGGGAGAGAAGGAAATTAAATAAGATCATAAATAAAGACAAAATGAGTGAGAACATAAACAGTGATTCAAAAAAGAGTTAACATTCTACTAAGTTATGCTTCGATCTTTTTAAAAGAAAGTAAATGAATTGCAGCTGAACTGCTGTAGTGGAATAAATCCTGACAAAATAGAGAATCATAGAACTTTAGAAGTACTGATAAATGATCTTGAAATCCAGCTGGTGTAGGGATGAAAAGCTGTGAGTAATATAATTATTATTAGCTGCCATTAAGTTTTTCCCACCTCATAGCCATCCTATGTACAACAGAACAAAATACTGCCCAGTCCTACACCATTCTAACAATTGTTCTTATGTTTAAGCCAATGGTTGTGGTGACCCCCAACCATATAATTATTTTTGTTGCTACTTCATAACAGTAATTTTCTACTGCCATGAATTGCAATGTAAATATCTGATATGCAGGATGTAGTTTCATTGTTATAAACTGAACATATTTAAGGCATAGTGATTAATCACAAAACAAGATGTAATTATATATTGTGAAATATTTATGCATTTTCCGTGGTCTTAGGTGATCCCTGTGAAAGGATTGTTCAATTCCCAAAGGGGACATGACCCATAGGTTGAGAACCAATGGTTTAAGTCCATTGTCGTAGTCACTGGATCAATTTATCTTGCAGGTCTTCCTCTTTTATTCTGCTCCTCTATTTACCAAGCATAATGCCTTTCTCCAAGGACTGATCTCTCTGGACATGTCCAAAGACTGTAAGACAAACTCTCACTCTCTTGGCCTCTGAGGAGCACTCTGGCTGCATGTCTTCCACTACGAATTTGTTTATCGTTTTGGTAGTTCATGGCACTTTCAAATGTCCTTCACTAGCACCATAATTCAAACACACCAATTCTGCTTTTGTCTTCATTATTCAGTGTTCAACTTTATGATGCATATGAAGCAATTGAAAATACCATGGTTTGGGTCAGGTGCATCTTGGTCCTTACAGTGACATCCTTGTTTTTCAGTACTCTAAAGAGGTCTCGTGCAGTGAAGTTACACAGTGCAATGCGTCATTTGCTCCATTGACTGCTACTTCCATGAGTATACAGGACAATTATGGGTTTAGTATAGTCGTAGTAACTTTTGTGTGTGTGGTGGTGGGGTGTCTTTGTGTGTGTGTTGTTAACTTCCAAAGCTGTTGGTAAGAATTGCCCTTGCATATTTTCTAGGTTGCACTGATGAAGTTAGAAATCTGAACTAAATGACCTCTCAGCCTTTTTGTCTCTATTTTTTTTAAATGGCATACTATTTTTTCCTTGCTAATTTGTATTTGTTTATGGACTTTTTACTTCCTTAAAATGTCATCTTCATTAGGTTAAGGGCATTTTGCTAATTCTCTGGTAAATCAACAGTGCCTCATAAAAACGCTGGCACATAATTAGGGACTCAATTACTGTTTATGGAAACATGAATTCTATTTGTTCCTTTCTATGATCACATTTATTGAAAATTTCAGACAGAAAACATGGCAATTACTTTGGAGCTGAGAACACTGGAATCTGTAGCTGAGCAGCACTCTGAAAAATAAGCAGGTTACATTATCTCTACTATTATCTGTTTATTTAATGTTCTGTGGGAAAAACACTTAGCGGAAGAGGTTAAGGAAATAGATCAAAACATTGGATACTCATTTTGTTAGGAGGCATTGAGTCGGTTTCTGCTCATGTGTACAACAGAACAGAACTGCCTGGTTCTATGCCATCTTCACAATTGTTGTGCTTGACATCATTGTTGTAGCCACTGTGGGAATCCATACCATTGAGGGCCTTCCTCTTTCTCCCAGACCCTCTAGTTCACCAGGCATATCATCTTTTGTCTACAGAGACTTGTCCTTCTTGACAACAAGTCTAAAGTACACGAGACACCATCTTGTCATTCTGGCTGTACTTCTTTGAAGCGAGATTTGTTTTTCTTGCGGTTCACAGCCTATTCAATATTTTCACCAACACTTTAATTAAAATGAATCATTTGTTATTCAGTCTTCCTTACTCATTGTCCAGTTTTTGCATGCCTATGAGGTCATTGAGAAGATCATGGCTGGGGTCAGGTATATCTTAGTCTTCAAAGTGACATTCAGCTTATTTGCTCACTGCAATATGTTATTTGATTTCTTTTTTTTTCTTGTCTGTAACAAAACTTATCCTTGAGGCTCAGCAGAGAGGAACAGGGCCCATGAGTTACAATGTCTCTGTAGCAGTCTTTTGAGTAAGGCAGGCACTGAATTTGACACAGATTATTTGATTATTTGATTGCTGCTTCCATGACTGTTGATTGTGGATACAAGTTAAATGAAGCCTTGGACAACTTAAATCTTCTCTTCACATATCATAATATTTATTGGTCTAGTTGGAAGATTTTTGTGAGCTGTATGTTATCTATACTGAACTCTGTAGTGCTTGATCTTCTGTAGTAAGTACTTAAATTCTCTTCTTTTTCAGCAAGCGAGATTGTATCACCTATCTACATATTGCAAGCTGCTAATGAGGCTCCCTACAGTTCTCATGCTATCTTCTGCTTTACAAATATAGTCTAGCTTTACAAATTATTTGTTGAGCACATAGATTGAATATATTCAGTGAACAAATACAACTCAGGCACATACATATTTTTATTTTAAACCATGCTCTATGTCCTTGTTTTGTTTGAATGAATGCCACTTGGCCTGTGTACAGGTTCTGGAATGAATGTGTTCTGGAATTCCATTTATTTACAATGTTATCCATATTTGGTTGCAATCAGCACAGTTCAATGCTTTCGCAATGTCAATGAAACACAAATAGACTTATTTCTGGTATGATGTTAGCAATGGTATCTCTCATTCTATGTCCCCTACTAAATCTGACTTGAATTTCTGGCAGTTCCTTGTTGATATACTGCTATAGCCATTTTTGAATTATTTAGTTTTGAGTTAAATTGTTCTTTTATGGAATATTAATGGTATTTATAAAGTTTCCACATTCCATTGAGTCATTTTTCTTAGTAATGGCCATAAATATGGATCTCTTCAAATCAGTTGACCAGGAAACTGACTTCCTAATTTCATGGCATAGACAAGTGACTAATTACAGATCTATTTCAATTAATATTGCATTAATTCTTGGAGCCCTGTTTTTGTCTTCAGGGCAACTTAGACTTCCTCCTTTAGTATCTTTAGTTCTTTTACAAAATTATAATTTTTTAAATATATAGTCATTTTATTGGGGCTCTTATCGACATTATAAGAATCCATAAATCAATTATATCAAGCAAACTTGTATATCTGTTGCCATTATTATTGTCAAAGCATTCTGTTGCTACTTGAGCCCTTTTATATAAGCTCCTCTTTTTTCCCTCCCGCCCCGCACTCTGCCAGCCTCCTGAACCCTTTGACTCAAGAACTTCTCTACATCTGTAGCCTTACCACAGATTGCTTAGACGTCTCTGCAGTTCCCCGTGCTTCCATTTGACACTCCCACCCTCTCCTTTTATTGATATCTGACTGGCATCACTGATAACTTTTTTACTTCTTGCCAACACCATCCTTCATGTCTTCTAAAGGTGTTTCCCTAAGAAAATGCTTACGTGGTAAGTCTTCTCTTGGTATTTGCTTCTCAGAGGTCCCTGAACTAATCCCTCACTCACTATTACTGGACTAATAACTTGTATTTTTAAAATAAAAAAATCTGTCAGTTTTTCATACTGAAATGACTTGTGTTTTCTGTGGTGCTGGTATTTTAAATACCAGTAGGGTAACCCTAAATGAACAGGTTTCAGCAGAACTTCCAGACTAAGAAGAGACAATGAAGACGAACTTGGCTCCCCAATTAGGAGGAAGAAACCTTATGGATAGCTTTGAAGTATTTTCAAATACTAAAATCCTAAACAAAGGAAGCCAAGAATTGTTGGGGATACTTCAGGCAAATGGGTCCCTCAGGTCGAAGGGTATTCAGAATGTGATTGAAGAGGGGATGATTTCTTGCAGGGAAATCTACCATGTAGACATGAGTCCAGTAGAATCTGTGGGAGTGAAGCCTTCAGAATCTTCACTGGCTGATGGCCCATAAGTCAAGATAAAGAGAGACAGCTGCAAAAATCTTCTAATGATTAGAACTTGAAATGCATGACATATGATTTTAGGAAAATTGCAAGTGGGCAAAAATGAAATGGAGCACATGAAGAACAATATACAAGTCCTCAGTTAGCCAAAAGGATTGGTCTTTGCCATTTGAATCAGAAAATCATACAATTTACTATGCCAGGAATAACACAAACAACAGAAATAAATGGCTTGGCATTTATTGTAAGAAAGGATCTTGTACTGGGGGCCTAAGTGGAGGAGAATGTTTTGAGCGTGATGATGGCAACAAGTGTGCAAATGTGGTCTGCATAAAATTGACATATGTATTAATCATGTATAAAATGATTTATGAAAAAAAGGAGGGGGAAAGAGGAGCTTATACCAAGGGCTCAAGTATAAAATATTTAGAAACGAAGATGGCAACATGTGTACAAATATGCTTGATACAAATGATGTAGGGGATTTTATAAGAGCTATAAGACCCCCCCAATAAAATCATTAAAAAAGAAGAAAAAAATCCATCATGAAGCATAATGCTATCTATTATCAGATGATATCTATCTGCCTACCAGAAAATCCAATCTGTACAACGATTTTTTTTTTGTGGCATCATTGCCCTAGTGGGAGTAGGTGTATAACCATTTTTCAACTGATTGTACCAACGACAAAAATAGTGATGAAGAAATTGAAGAATTCAACCAATGCTATCAGTTGGAAATTGATTACACATACAGTCTATATGTATTAATAGTTATTGGTGATTGGAATGCAAAAGTTGGAAACAAGGAGGAAGAAGCAGTACTTGGATAATATGTACTTAGTGATAGAAACAGTTGAATATTACATATAGATTTTGAAAAACCAATGTCTTGTCCATAACAAATATTTATTTTTCAGCAACACAAAATGCAATGACTATAATCATGCACTTCTCCAGATGGAATACACAAAATTCAAATTGACTACATCTGTGGGAAGACATAATGGAGAAATTAAGACTGATTGTGGAATAGATTATCAACTGCTCATGTGTAAGTTCAGGATAAAGCTGAAAAAAATTAAGACAAGTCCAGAAGACCCAAAATATAACATTGGGTCTCGCCTACCTGAATTTGGAGACTATCTCAAGAACATATTTGATGTATTGAACACTAGTTACAGAAGAACAGATGAGCTGTGGGAGAACATTGAGACCATCATTAATGAAGAAAGCAAAATGTCATTAAAAAGACAGGAAAGAAAAGATAACAGTGAATGTCAGAAGAGACTGAAAATTTGCTATCAATTGTACAGTAGCTAAAGCAAGTGGATGAAAGGATAAAATCAAGACCCTGAATAAAACATTTCAAAGGAGAGCTTGAAAAGACAAAGACAGATTAGTCCTGAGAGGTTCATCTGTCCTGGATTCCTTGTGTTTCCATTTCTGATCTGTACCAGTGTAGTTCCTCAGGTCTACCTGGTTTGTGAGAACAACCCCAAATCATCTTTACATTTTCAATAAATCGAGTTTCACAGAATTGAAAGAGACTCTTATCCCAATAAGAGCAACATGCCAAGGCCTGTGAAGAACTGAAATAGGCACGACTCTTTCTCAGAAACATCAGGAACACCTGGCTCCAGAGGCAAGGTACTTCTACCCTGGAACAGAGAGAGAATGGGCACACTCACAGGAAAAGAGCTGAAAATTTGAGTCAGGGAACGGACTTTGAAAAAGGAGGCGATGGCAGGCTCTGGAATGTCTTGGTGGATCAGTCGAAGGAGGAAGATATGAACGGAGGTGGCCAGGAATCGTGGCCACAACCTCCACCTCCCTCCGATAAAGCATCATGTTTGGGGAAAATCCAAAATGAAGTGAACCGACGTCAGGAGGACATTCAACTTGGTTTGGGGAGCAAACCAAAGGGAAAAAATCTTTTGAAGCCAGAGTTCTCCAATGTTCTCCAATGGCTAATGCTTGCAGTTCTGAAGATGAACACTGGGGTTTTAATGTCAACAAAGCAGCAAAAACAGTTGAAACAAAGGTGAATGATGAGGAAGGGCAGAACCATCCAGAGAGCAGAAAGGAAGAACAGCTTGAGCTTACCAGAGAAGAAAGCTATCTCGGGGGTGGGGGGTGGGGATGGGGTGGGGTCGTGTAGGCCTCTGTTTCGTGCAAGGAGATGTGTATCATCTGGAAGCGCCAATGGCAGACTGTGTGGGGAAGACAACGCCTGGGTTGAGACGTGCCTGAGCAGGAAGAAGGGTGATTGCTGGAGAAGGAGGCAGGGACCGGCGTGCTGGGCCTATCATCTGATCCAGAAGCACAGATGAGTGAGAGACTGACTATCTGACCTGCTGGACGGAATGGAGGTGAGAATCTGGACTGAGAAGTAGCACTGGAGTCATTTGCGTGAAGCCAAGTTTTCCAGAATGTTGACATTTGGGGGCAAATGCAGGCATTAGTGCCAGGAAGTATCTTCACACCCATTGAAAGACCTTTAAAGGTTAATCCCTCTGTGATGGGTGGGCAAAAAAAAAAAAAGATGGGGGGCGCTATTGTTTAGTTTGATAGTCTTATTTGGCACGGAGAGAAAGGCCTTTCCATCCTGTGCAATCAAGTTGCATTGAAGAGAGCAAGGAGACTTGGGAGTGGGGAGCAGGAGAATCACAGCCTGCTCAAGGATTTCACAAACAGTTGTGGGACGAAGGAGGAAGGGCAGAGATGTGAGGAGAAGTCATAGCTGACCGCACTGAGTGTGCCCACATGCTAGTGCTGCTTTGCCTACTTTGCACATATGGTGTCATTTAACTCCTTGGGAAATCTTTCCTGTCTCCCCCCCGCCCAAAAAAAGACAAAGACAAAAATTATAACAAAATGTCCAAGGACACAGAATTAGAAAAGCAAAAGGGAAGAATATTTTCAGTTTATCCGAAATGGAAAGAACTCAAGAAACAAACCTCGAATTGAAATTCTGAAAGACTCTATAGGCAAAATATTGAATGATGCCAGAAGCATCAAGGAAAGATGATAAGAATAAAGAGTCACTGTACCCAAAAGAATGAGTCAATAGTCCACCATTTCAGGAAGTAGCATAAGAACAAGAACCAGTGATGCTAAGGAAGACTTTAGAACAGCAATGGATACATTAGCCCAAAGCAAGGCTCCAGGAATGGATGGGATAGAATCTCAATGTTTCAGCAAGCTGGTAAGCACCAGAAGCAGCCACTTATCTATGCTGGGATATTTGGAAGACAGAAGCCTGGCCAAGTGACTGGAAGAGATTCATATCTGTGCCCATTTCAAAGAAAGGTGACCCAACAGAATGCTCCAGCTATAGAACAATCTCATAGATATCTCACACAAGTAAAATGTGCAGCAGTACATTGATAGAGCTGGACGAAGTTAGGCCAGATTCAGAAGAGAATGTGAAACGAGAGATATCATTGCTGAGTCAGCTGGATCTTGGATCAAAGCAGAAAATACCAGAAAGATGCTTACTTGTGTTTCATTGACTTTGCAAATGCATTCTATTGTGTGGACCATATGGATAACCTTGAGAAGAATGGAAATTCCAGCACACTTCATTGTGATCATTTGGAACTTGTATATGAATCAAGAGGCAGTAGTGGGAACAGAAAAAGGAACTACTGCATGCTTTTAAATCAGGAAACAAGTGCATTAGGGTTGTGTCCTCTCACCCTACTTTTCAATCTGTATGCCAAGCAAATCATCAGTCAAGTTGGATTATATGAAAAAGAATGCAGCACTAGGCTTGCAGATGACACAACTCTGCTGACAGTGAGGATGAATTGAAGCTCTTGCTGATGAAGATCAAGGATTGTAACCTTCAGTTTGGGTTATAACAATGTATGGAAGACCAAAATCCAATAGGTAGCATCACGGTAAATGGAGAAAAGGTTGAAATTGTCAAGGATTTTATCTTGGATCCACAATCAATGCTCATGGCAGTAGCAGGCTAGAGAGCAAAAAGCATGTGAATTAGGTAAATTAGCTGCACAAGACCTCTTAAGAATATTGAAAAGCAAGGACATTACTTTGAGGATGAAGGTGAGCCTGAGCAAGCCACAGTATTCTCCATTTGCTTCATAGGCATGGAAAGTTGGATACTGATTAAGAAAGACCACATAAGACAATACGCCCTTGAATTGTGGTGCTGATGAAGAATCTTGAAAGTACCATGGACTGCTAAAAGGACAAACCAATCTGTATTGGAGGAAGTCAGGTCGGAGTGCTCCTTAGAGGCAAGTATGGCAAGATTTCATCTTAAATACTTTAGACAAGTCATCAGGAGAGACAAGTCTCTGGAAAAGGACATTACATTTGCTAAAGTGGAGGGTCAGTGATAAAGAGGAAGTCCCTAGGTCAGCTGGATTGACATAGTGGCTGCATCAATGGGTTCAGGCAAAGGGACACTTGTGAAGAGGGCACAGGACCGTGCGCTGTTTCTTCTCTTGTGCATACAGTCCCTGTGGATGCGATTTGACTCAATGACACCTTAACAACAACCTTTATTGAACAAATAAGAGTCCTCTTTTGACCCCAGCTACTTGATTGGACCTCTGATATCTCGTGTATCTCTTTCTAGAATCACTTATTGGGAGCTAGATCTTTTTTCTTTCATGCCACCTGCTTCTGATTGGAGCCTTACTTAAATAAGTAGGTAATCTAGACTCACAGTATTCTTAACAATATTGTTCTAAAACCATGCGCAAACCTTTGACTATTGTTTGCTGCTATTGGTAGCTGCCATGAAACTGATTTCAATTCATGGTGATCCCATGTATACTGATTGGAACTTCTTGACATGGTTTTCAAGGCTTTTTGGGAGCAGATACTAAGTCTATTATGCAAGACACTTCTGAGTGGGTTTTGGCTAATTGTCGAGGGCTTAAATGTTTGCACCATCTAGGGACAGAAAACATTATTCTCTGACATATATGATGTCATTATGAGTTAGAATGGGTTCAATGACAATTGGCTGTTGCTGCTATCTAGAAATTAGCTGGTTTTTTTCCTTTTGGATATAAACAATGAGTTGATTTAAGTTGGACACTGGAATTTTGACCATAGTCCTCTTTTCTATGGCATTATTCCTTGGAATGAGCATATACTAACAGTGTTGCCTTAATGGTTTTAGACTTTGTTCCCGCCCATACCAGTATTCAGTTGCGATCCCTGCTTCCCTTATATGAAGAAACACAATATTATAACAAAAGTGAGATGTTGGAAATGCACTCCCCTCTGGTTCGTGGTGACTTATGTATAACCAAAAGAAACATCACCAGGGCCACGATTATTGTTATTCTTGAGTCTATTTTTTGTGGCTATTATGTCATTTTGTTTCCTTCAGAGTGTTCCTTGTTTTCACTTACCTTCTACTTTAGCAAACAGAAAGTCCTTTTCTAACAATTGGTCTTTTTAATGACAAATATCCAAACTAACCAAGTCAAAATCTTGCCATCCTCTTTTCTAAAAAACATTCAGGTTGTATGTCTTGGATGATGAAGAAAAGTATTCTAAGAAGCATAGAAACAGAAAGGGAAATCTGGTGACTTCAAAATAAACCCTATAGCCTTTAAGATTTTCTCCAAAGTCCAGAAATATCTGGGGGTGTCCATATACTTGTATCATGGAATCAACATAGCAGAATTTTTCAGATACACTATTATACAAATGAGAGGATATCTATTTTCAAGTGGGTTATAGTATTACAATTTAATCCTGTTGGCAATCAGAGATGGGTAATTATCCTGACCAACCTGTGTTTTGGGATTAGCAGGCTCTTTATTTTCAAGACTCCCTTCGTGAGTATATTTGATAACCAAGTCTGTGAAAAGAACTTGTTAATACCATAGCTACAAAAGTTTGTAGGACAAGGTTTGGGAAGCATAGGCATCATTTTAGCATTAGAAGTAGTAGTCAGAATCCTCTTGGTTAAATAGTGTAATTTTAATCCAAGGGAAGTTGTCAATAGAAGAAGAATTTCATAAGTATTTTTCTCTGTTCTCCCACGATCTCTCTGCATTTATTTCCTCATCTATAACTTGAGTTAGAGAGCAATACTTACCTCAAGTTTATGGAGATGAGGAAGATAAAGTCAAAATGAAAGCATTTGGAAAGATTTATCTATATAGACAAAAATCATGATAATGGATTAGCAAGGCAATCATAGATCTCTAGACTTTATATAAGTAGATTAATTTTCTTTCTTTTAAAAAAGATTTGTTTAACCCAGCTCATGATGACTATGTTAGTGTGTGTTGTTTAGAGAAGCAAGAAAAAATATATATGAGAGATTTATATCATGGCTAATGCCTTTAAGACCCCACACAATATACTTGGATAGCCAGTCACCATCAGCTTTCTTCAGCACATTTGCTTATGCACCCGCTTCAGCTCGAAGATAAGCAAGCAGCCATCTAACTGAGAAGCAACAAAGCCCACATGGATGAAGCACATAAGCCTGTGTGATCATGAAGTGTCGATGGGATCAAGGATCAGGCATCAAAGACTCAGAATAAAAAAATCATGATGTGAATGACATGAGAGTACAGAGTAGAAACCCAAAGCCAATCTGTAGGCAACTGGACTTCCCTTACAGAAGGGTCATGGGAAGAAGATAGGCCAGTCAGGGTGCAGTACAGCACTAATGAAACATACAGCTTTCCTCTGGTTTTGTAATGCTTCCTTCCCCCCACTATCACTACCTTATACTAAATCTACCTTACAAATCTGGCTAGACCAGAGCATGTACCTTGGTAGATAAGAGATGGGAATACAGGACAGATAAGCTCCTTGGGACCAATATTGAGAGTATCCATATCAGGAGGGTAAGGAGAAGGTGGGAGGAGAAAGGGAGAACTGGTAACAATGACCTATCTGTAACCCCCTCCCAGGGGAATGGACAACAGACAAGGGGGTAAAGGGAGACATTGAATAGTACAAGACATGAAGAAATAATAATAATTTATAAATAATGCTGTCAAGGTTTAAGAGGGAGGAAGGAGAAAAAAAATGAGTTGATACCAAGAGCTCAAGTGGAAAGAAAATGCTTTGAAAATGATGGCAACAAATGGACAAATGTGCTTGACACAAGGGATGGATTGTGATAGGAGTTGTATGAGGCCCCAATAAAATGATTTATAATAAAAATGCGATAATAATAATAATAATTTATATATCATCAAGGATTTGTGAAGGAGGGTGAAAAAGAGAGGGAGGGGGAAAATGAGAAGTTGATACCAAAGGCTCAAGTAAAAATAAAATGTTTCGAAATGATGATGGTGCTGTTTCCCCAATATACACTAACCCACACCCAAGAGGAGGGTATTATTTATATCTCCACAGGGAAAGAGCCACAAGACTTAAACCCTGTGATCTAGGATATGAATGGAGCATGACAGCATGGAGCAGAGAGCCAGTGGAGGAGTCTGAGAACCCAGTCCCAATTCCAACTACATGGACAGCCACACATCCTCCATTTAGAATTTATTTTAGAGGACAGCACTGAAGCTGCAGCTCTGGGAGAGGGCCATATCTGACCAAAGCACACAGAAACAAATGAAGGGGGAGGAAGAGAGAGTGGATCTCATCCTGGCCTACCAAGCCCTGAGGATGATATCACTGTTTAGAACAGCCAATGCACAGAGCAGACCATATGACTGGCCCCAGTATGGCCCACGACCCTATATGGGACAACACTGGAAACAGAGAGTTGGAATTGTACCTGGTATGACACCATCACACTGAGAAAAAAACACTAAGGGCATGCAGTAGAGCAGTGAAAGGAGCAGAGCATGGAGGTGAGGGAGTGCCAGAGACAGACTTTGGGGCCAGGTCGTGGTGCCCCATCGAACCAACCAGAGGATACTCTTAGAGGTCAACAAACAGACCTTGAACTATTTACAGGTTTTTCTTTTTTGTTATTATTTTAATATTTTTACTTATTTATATATTTTTCTGGACATTGGTTTTTGTTGTCATCATTTTGTTTTCTTTTGTTGTTTTGTCTTGCTATGTCTTGTGTTTTTGTACATCTTATTGTCTTTGTAGGTCTATCTAGATAAGATAGGCTGGATGAGCAATGTGGAGGAGAAAACAATGGGAATGATGGTTCAGGTGGGTGGTGGGGCATGAGAGAGTGAGGGGAAGGTGGAGGCAGGAGGTGGTATTGATCAACCTAGGGAGAAGGGAACAACAAGTAATCCAAAATCAGTGCAAAGGAGGGTGTGTGAGGCCCGGTAGGGATTGATCAAGGCTAATGTAACTGAGAGAAATTACTAAAACCTAAATGAAGGGTGAGCCATATTAGTGGGACAAGAGGAAAGTAAAAAGAAATAGAGGAAAGAACTGGGAGGTAAAGGGCATCTATAGAGGTTTAAATACAGACATGTACATAGGTAAATATATGATTATGGGGAAATAGATCTTTGTGCATATATTTATAGGTTTAGAATTAAGGGAGCAGATAGACATTGAATTTCTACTCAAATACTTCCTCAACGCAAGAACACTAAGTTCTATTAAATTGGCATTCCATGATGCTCACCTTCCTCACACAACCACTGAAGACATATGTGTGCATAAGTAAAAGTGGTGAAGAAAGCTGATGGTGACCAGCTATCAAAAGTCATAGCATCTGGAGTCTTAAAGGCTTGGATGTAAACAAACGTCCATCTAGCTCAGAAGCAACAAGGCTCACATGGAAGAAGCACACCAGTCTGCATGATCATTAGGTGCCTAAGGGATTAGTTATCAGGCGTCAAAGAACTAAAAATTATATTTTTGTAAATGAGGGAGAGTATGGATTGGGGATGCAAAGTCCATTGTAGGTAACAAGCCATCCCCTTTCAGAAGGGTTATGGGGAGGAGACAAGCCTGTCAGGGTATAGTGTAGCAATGATGAAACATACAATGTTCCTCTAGTTCTTAAATGTTCCCCCCCCCCCAACTATTGTTATCCCAATTCTACCTTACAAATCAGACTAGACCAGAGAATATACACTGGTACAGATAGGAATCATAAACATAGGAAATCTAGGACTGATGATCCTTTACCAGCAGTAGTGAGAGTGGCAATACTGGAGGGTCGAGGGAAGGCGGGGTAGAAAGGGAGGAACCAATTATAAGGATCTACATATGACCTTCTACTTGGGATGTGGACAACAGGGAAGTTCGTGCAGGAAGACATCACACAGTGTAAGATATGACATATTAATTTATAAATTAGCAAGAGTTCATGAAGGGGGAAAGAGAGGAAGGGAAAATGAGGAGTTAATACCAAGGGATGAAGTAGAAAGAAAATGTTTTGAGACTTATGAGGGTAACAAATATACAAATGTATTTGACAAACAGTGGATGTATGTATGGAATGTGATAAGAGTTGTATGAGCCCCCAATAAAATGCTTTTTTAAAACAGAAAGAAAATTACGATGGCAACAAATGTGCTTGACGCAATGTATGTATGTGTGTACTGTGATAAGAGCTGTATGAGCCCGCAAGAAAATTATTCTTAAAAAAAGAACATGGTTAAGTAGCTGTAGAAGTGGATAAATCCTGAGTGGGCCTCCACAGGTTGGCGGATGGATCCAAAGTCAGCAGATCAGGTTTGTGACGAGAGAGAATGAATCCAAGGTCAGTATGTCAAATGGCAAGTTAATGATAGGTCCATGGATGGCTCTTGGTCATACGTCAAGTCATTGGCTCAAGTCCAAAGAACCAGAGATCAGAAAACTGGAAGCAGGATGCAGAAATTGCAAAAAAGTAAGAAAGTTTTTATAATGGTATACTCATAGAGAAAGTAGGCCATACCCCTTTCAATTGCATAAGGGCTGTGACCTGAGTAAGAAGGTCTTAAAACTGATGGACCAGTCACTGAACATTCCATTACACAATTGATTATTCTGTGTTGGGTTACATTATGGTTTTAACTGCCAAACTTCTGAGAATCTTGGCAAAGCAAGCTGACACAAAACCAACTATCAGAGTGATCCCATGTATAAATGAATGAAATGCTGCCTGTGTGAGCCTTGATCCTAACCATCTATTGTAGATGTGAGGCCCATTGTGATCCACCAAGTTTTCGTAGATGATGTTTATTTATTTTTCCCTTCCTCCCCACTTCCATCCTCATGACTCCTGGACAAATTGTCTCCCTTTCCCCCATAGTTTCTGCTGTTAACATAGATTTTTAAAAATAGACAAATACGTATTTCTTCCTAGTCCATCTTAAGCTGGAAGTTCTGGTGATATTAAAGTCTGTTTATCAAGGTAGCAGCATGTAAGCCTCCACTGACAGATGAGCGGTGGCTTTGCATAAGGGTGCGTCAGTTGAGAATTAAACTGACATCTTTCATAGGGAATATAAGAATTCCACCAGTGAACCACTACCGTCACTTTATGGAGAATTTATGATAAAGCACAAAGCATTTCAAGGTAGAGAAACAAAAGAGTACAATTGCCCTCAAATATAAGTTCTCACATGGGAATACATAGTCTGAAAGAATACTAGTTTTGTGGAACTATAGAAAAGGAAGAGAAAGGGATAAGAGAAAGTTGCGAGCTAGAGACTGATGTTTGGGTTTTTTAATTGTTAAGGGTCAACCATAGCAGGGTGGTAGCAAGATACTATTTGTGCTTGAGAAAGATCACTTTGGGTGCTGACTGGGAAATGGAATGTTACCAAGTAAGGGGACAATTTAAGAGGCTATTGGATTAGTGCATCAGAATCAGTGGTCACTTGGCCAAAGCAAAGAGGATTGGATATTTTGCTGAAGGTATGAATACAGATAGTGAAGCAAAAAAATGAGTTTTTGGTTTGAGCAATTAAATATTGAGAAGTCTAATTTAAGGATCAGAAAAGCTGTTCAGTGAACAGTTTTGAGTGAGTGGGCATGTGAGTAGTTATGTGGGTATTGAAAGTAGTCAAAATTAAGGATTTGATTTAGCAGCTATAAGTGTGAGGTGCTTTGTCATATCCAAGTAAAGATATAACAATATACGTAAACTTGGGGAGTTTATCAATTTTTATGCAAATTATTAAAAAAGAGAGACTAGGAATTTCGCCTCCATTCCCAGTCATGTCTGGTTACCAACACAAAGGACCAGCTATGTAGGTCTAGTATTATCTATCAATGTCAATTCAGTTGAACTCTTATTTCATAATTAAGGAAACTATGTGCTGCTTGATTTCTGTGTCTCTAAAAGTCAACAGAGTAGGAAAGACACAAAAGGGTGAAATGTTACTTTGACAAGTCACTCCAAATTTAGGAGGCATTTGTGACATTCAAAAACATGCAGTGGATCTGGCATTTTGAGGCATCGCTTTGAACCCTAACTCAGTCCATTTCTAGATGAAGTGTGTGATTTCGGATCACAACCTCTGGATGATGGATGTTCATCTGCTATATAGTGAGATTCATATGTGGCATGCTTTTGCTAACCTACCATATTTGCTAACCATATTTTTAGGGACATTTCCCTCTGCTATGTATGTAGTAGTAATAGTAGTAATATCTCAACAAAACAAACAAAAAAAAACCCAAACTCAATGCCATCAAGTTGATTCCTGCTTATAGCAAACTCAGAGGACAGAATGCGATTGCTGTTTAGGTTTCTGAGACTTTAAATCTGTATAGAAGCAAAGAATCTCATCTTTTTCCTGCAGAGCAACTTGTGGCTTCAAACCACTGACCGTGTGATTACCAGCTTATGTGTGCTTAACAACCCAGGATACTTCCAGGGACCTTTAATCGTGATAATAAAGGTCCTTCAAAATCCTGTACAACAAATTGTCCTATGTTTCAAACAACTGTTAAGTGCCTCACTGCATATGTCTATACTGGTGAGAATCCTGAAGACATACTCTATATTATAATAACCAAAATCAAAATTGCTGCCATCGAATTGACTCTGACTCATAGCAATCCTATAAGAAAGGGTAGAGCTCCTCCTTTGAGTTTCTGAGACTAACTTAAAAAAGTCATTTTATTGGGGGCTCATTCAACTCTTATCATGATCAATACATCCATCAATTGTATGCAGTCCACGTCTGCACATTTGTTGCCATCATCATTCTCAAAACATCTTCCTTCCTCTTAGGTTCCCAGTATCAGTTCCACATATTTTCCCTCCTTCCTCACTCCCCTTCCACAATGTACCCTTAATCTTTTATAAATTATCATTATTTTGTCATATCATACACTGATGTGCCCCTTTACATACTTTCCTGTTGTCCATACCCCAGGGAGGAGGCCACATACAAATGCCTACAATTGGTTTCCCACCTTCCCTCCACCTTCCCTCCACCATCTTGGTATCACCACTATCACCACTGGTCCTAAAAGGATCATCTGTTCTGAATTCCCCATGTTTCTGGCTCCATTTTACATTCCCTGGTCTAGCTGGATTTGTCTGGTAGAATTGGGATCATGATAATGGGTGGGAGAAAGCATTAAAGAACTAGAGGAAAGTTGCATCTTTTATTGTTTCTGCACTGCACCTTGACTGGTTCGTCTTCTCCCTATGACCCCTTTGTAAGGGGATGTTGCTTACTTATTGGTGGGCTTTGGGTCACAATATGTGCTCCCTCACATTTTTAATGGTATAATTTTTAGTTCTTTGATGCCTGATATCTGATCCCTTCATCACACAGGCTGGCGTGCTTCTTTCATGTGGGCTTTGTTGCTTCTGAGTTAGATCGTTGCACAATTACTTTCAAGCCTTTAAGACTCCAAATGCTACATCATTTGACAGCCAGGCACTATACGTTTTCTTCACCACTTTTGCTTATGCACACATTTGTCATCAGCAATATTAGGAAGGTAGGCACGCAATGTTATGATTTTTAGTTCTTTGAAGCCTGATAACTGATCTCTTTGACACCTCATGATCACACGATCTGGTGTGCTTCTTTCATGTGGGCTTTGTTGCTTCTGGGCTATATGGATGCTTGTTTACTTTCAAGCCTTTTAGACTCCAGATGCTACATATTTTGATAGCCGGGCACCATCAGCTTTCTTCACCACTTTTGCTTATGCCCACGTTTGTCTTCAGTGATTGTGTCAGAAAGGGGAGCATCATGGAATATCAACTTAATAGAACAAAGTATTCTTGCCTTGAGGAAGTACTTGAGTGAAGGTCCAATGCCCATCTGCTATTTAAATACTAATCCTATAAGTATATGCACATAAATCTATTTCTCCATCATCATATATAAATATATTTACCTAGCACATTCCTTTATTTAGATCTCTATAAATGCTCTTTACCCCTTAGTTCTTTCCTCTATTTCCTTTTGCTTTCCTCTTGTCCCTCTATCATGTTCAGCCTCCATTTGGGTTTCAGTATTTTCTCTATTATATTACTATTGATCAATCCATATCATACTTCTCATACACACCTTGACACTGATTTTGAATCACTTATTTGGTTATCCCTGGATTGGTCAACATCACCTCCTTTCCTCCGCCTCCCCATCTCCCATGTCTCCATACCACCACCCCCACCTCCTCCCGGAACCATCAGTCCCATTGTTTTCTTCTGCAAGCTATACATTTAGCCTATCTAATATAGATAGACCTGCAGAGGTACCAATATGTACCCCCCAAAAAAGGCATCCTAAGATGAAGCAACCAAAGAAAATAAAATGAGGATAACAACCCAAGCCCCCAATGTCATAAGATATGTAAATAAGTTTAAAAAATAAAAATAATAACAAAATAAAAACCTGTAAATAGTTCAAGGTCTGTTCTTTGACCTCCAGAAGTGTCCCCTTATTGAGTCTGACAGGGTCCCACACCTTGGCCCCAAAATATATTCTTGGTACTCCCTCGGGAACTTCATGCTCTGTTTCACACCCTTAGTGTTTTGCCATGGTGTGGTTGAGTCAGATAGGGCACAGTCCTGACCCTGTTTCTCCACTGTTTTCCCTGTAGAGCCTTGGGTCAGTGAAGGACACTATGTTTCATAGTGGGACTGGACATATGGTCCTCTCTGTGCATTGGCTATACTGAGTGGGAATATTGTCCTAAAGGCTTGGTGGGTCAGGATGTATTCCACTCTCTCTTCCTCCCCCTTCATTTGTTCTCATGTGCTCTGGTCAGGCATGCCCCACTCCTCAAACTGCAGCTTCAGTGCTGTTCTCCAAGGCGAACTCCCCTTGGGGGGAGAGACAGCTGTCCATGAAGTTGGGATTGAACATGGGGCCTCAGACCCCCTCCACTGGTTCCCCTCTCCATGCTGTCACTCTGCATTCACATCCTGGAACATCAGGTTTAAGTTTGGTCCCTCTTTCCCTGTGGAGATATAAAACCATACCCTCCTCTTGGGTGGGTTAATACCCCATTTCCTCTCTATAGGAGTAGAAAGTCTTATATTTTTCCTGTTGGGGGCTGTGTTTTTGAACTTTTGACCTTGTGGAGCAGCCCAAGATGTATGCCACCAGGATTACCCATACATTATAATAAAACTCATATGTTACAATTACTTATAGTGGATAATGTATTAAAATTATGTAAATATCAATTAATTTCCCTCAAGGTCATAAGAAGAGTCTTCGAAAAGATGTTTTTTTTTTTTTTTTTTATCAAGTTGTGGTGTGTTCAACTGACCTCAAATGTGATGGAAAAGCGAACCATCACAGGATATGCACAGAGGACACTTGGCCCAGGACTCATATTCCTAAGAAAAGGTCACATTTAAACTCTCAATAGCTATTTTATTTCTCTAAGTGAAATTACACATGTAGCCACAGATTCATAATAATGGAACTGAAAAAAGAGTTCTATGTTTAAACTTTGATCTCCCGACTCTATCCATCTCTAGTGTATTATGAATTGTAACCTTTGAACTCTGCCAAAAGAGTAACAATTCTGTATTGGAAGAAGCACAGTCAGAATGTTTCTTAGAAGCAAGGATGGCTTGGCTTTATCTCAGTCCCCGGAGAAGGAAATTATGCTTGGCAGAGTGGCAGGGCAGTGAAAAGGAGGATGAGCTTTGGCAAGTTGGATTGACACAGAGGCAACATTGATGTGCACCACCATAACGACAATTGTGGAGGTGTCACAGAACAAGGCAATATTGCATTCTGTGGTACATAGGGCCACTGCAAGTGGATCTGCCTGGATGACATCCAACAGCAACCATGGCCACTCTTCTGTTGGTTGGTTTTATTGTGGCAATGTAGGAAGTCTGCATCAAGAAAATGGAAAGTCTTGAAAGATGAAATGAAAAACACAAAGATTAATGTCATAGGCATAAGTGAGTTGAGATAGACTAGTATTGACCATTTTTTCTTGGGCAATCATATTATACTGGAAATGATAACTAGAAGGAATGATATTGCATTAATTGTTAAAAGGAACATTTCAAGATCTATACTGAGGGCTAAGCCCTGGTGGCATAGTGGTTGTGTGAGGGACTGCAGTCCACAGGGTTGATGGTACAAATCCAGCAGCAGCTCTCCAGGACCCAGGCTGGGCTTCCTACTCCCATCAGGGCATTGAGGTCACACACACACACACAAACACACACACAAAGATCTATACTGAAATGCAGTTCTGTCAGAGAAATATCAATATACCCACAAGGAAGACCAGAAGATACAACTATCACTTGAATTTATGCATCAACCTCTAATGGTAAACATGAAGATGTTGAAGAGTTTACCAAATTCTGCAGTCTGAGATTGATCAACTATGCAATCAAAATAAATGGATAGTAGTTGATGATTGGATTACAAGCATTGGAAAGAAAGACAAATGATCATAGATGGAAAGTGTGGTTTTGGTGATAGAAATGATACTGGCAATCATAAGATAAAATTTTGCAAGTCCTATTACTAATTCATTAGGCATACATTCTCACCCACCCCCCCATCATCCAAGTATCAATGACAATGCTATAAAAGACTTTGGAAAAATTCCATCACATTTTAATTTTATTTCTTTACACATTTTTTGCAACCCTCTCATATATGGATGTTGCTGGATGGAATACATAGGAATCAAATGGACTACATCTATGGAAAGAGACAATAGGGAAGCTCAATGTCATTAATCAAAATATGAACAGTGTCCAACTGTGGAACAGATAATCAATTGCTCATATTTAACTTTAAGTCGGAATTGAAGAAAAATAGAATAAGTCCATGAGTACTGAACTGATCTTGAGTTTATCACACTGAATTTAAAGTGGATCTTTAGAACAGATTTGATATATTAAACATTGAAGACGCAACTAATTGTGGGATACAAGCAAGTATATCATACATTAGTGTGATAGTTGGTTTTTATGTCAACTTGTCTGCGCCAGGATTCTCAGGGAGTTGCCATATCTCATAATGCGATCTAGCACAATATATTCAATTCCATGAGGATTTGATGTGATCACCTAAGCAGTTGCCATACGATTGGGGTGGCATGCAACTCCTTAAGCAGATCACAGGCTTAATGATGTCTGCCTGGGGTGTGATCTACATCATGTACATATATAAGTTGATACTGTGAGAAAGCTAGTTTTCTTTTTGTTAGTTTAAGTCCTGCATCTGGCTCATTAACCTGTTTGGGACTTGAGTTATTTCCTGCTGACATTAGGAGCCATCAGAGTTTGTCATCTCACCTGCTAATCTTGAATTCATCCATTTTTGCATCTATCAGCTAAAATCTATTTTTCTGCTTCTGAGTTCATCATCCTTAATAGCTAAATGAATCAGAAAAGCCCTCCAGTTTGACATCTTAGCCAAGGAATTGAACTGGATTTAAATTACTAGTTTCTACAGCTCTGTAGGCAATTTATATTCAAATCGTGATAAGATTAGGGTGATAAGCAGTGCTATAAGATTAGGGTGGTGTGTGAGTCCGGGTTGACTAGAGGAACAAATTTCATAGACATGCATATAGATATAAAGAAAGGTTTATATACAAAAGGAATGTGACACTAAGAAGGCATCCCAATCCAGTCCAGCACAAAGTCATAAATCTTATATTAACCCATATGCCCCAAATCAGTCTACAAAGTCTCCTTCCGACTCACGAAATCACAGATCAGTGAGTACAGAATCCCGGCGCTGGCAGGGGTCTCCCCATGGCTCCTCGCTTCCAGGACTCAGGGTTCAACCACAGCAGAAGCAACTCATCGCTGGCAGAGGTCTCCATCTGGCCACCCCAGCTTCAGGTCTGTCTCCATCAGGGCAAAGCTGTGTGGTCTCTCCGCCGGCTCCTCCAGCTTCTCGGACACTGCCATCTTGTTTTGTCCATGATTCATCGTCTCTCTGAGACTAACTCCCAACAACTGGGGGAGATAGCTTCTCATCTTCACGAAGGAAATATCGCGAGATTTCCCAGAAGTCTCAGGAGAAAGCCATGCCCACATAGAGGGCTCATTGGCTCCTCAATGGTTATCTCCAGATTAACAGGCTAGACTCCACCCCTACATTTCAATCATAAAATTAACATAAGCACATGACTGCCACAGGTGGAGTGTAATTTATATATCTATTGTAAATATATATATATTTTTTTCTTCTCTAGAGAATTCAGTGTAACACAATGAAGAGAAAAAAGGCCATTAAAAAGATAAGAAGGACAGCAAAGCCCAAATGGATGCCAGAAATGATTGAAACTTTCTTTTGAACTGAGAGAAGCTAAAGTCAGTTGAGGAAAGAAGGACCTCAACAGGAGAATTTCAAAGGGCAGCATGAGAAGACAAGGCAGAGCATTATAATGAGACGTATAAACACTGTGTGCTAGAAAACCAAAAGGGAAGAGCACACTGAGTTGTTCAAGCAGGAAGAGCTGAAGGAATAAAAAGCTAGCTTGGCAGACTCTACAGGAAAAATAGTGAATGATGCAAGAAGCACCAAAAGAAGATGGAAGGAATACAGGGAGTTGTACCAAAAATTACTCAGTGTTCAGCTACTTCAGAAAGTAGCATGTGATCAAGAATACATGGTACTGAAAAACAGTTCCAAACTACATCGAAGTCTTTGGCTATAAACAGAGTTTTAAGAATTTACAGATAGCAATCAAAATGCTGCAACAAATTGGTGGAGTACTGGAGTTGCTCACCCACTCATCTGTGCCATGAAATCTGGAAAATAGCTACCAGGCCAGCTGACTGGAAGTGATACATATAGGTGTCCATTCTATAGAAAGATTATCAAGGGGAATGTGAAAAATTTTGAACAATATCATTACTATTACAGCCAATGAAAATTTCATTGAAGATAATTATGCAACAGATGCATTGGCATCGACAGGGATAAAGAATAGAAATTGTTGATCCAAGAAACTGGTCTCAATCCAGAAAAACATGGCAACAGGATTCTTTTCCTGAAAGACTCATTAACAACTTGTGACATGCAGATGACACAGTTTACTTGGTGAACACTCAGAAGACTCAAAAAGCTTATTGATGAAAACCAAAGATTACAGCATCCAGTACAGTTAACACTTCAATATAAGGACCAAAAATCTTCACAACTGGGCCAATAAACAAAGTCGTGATAAGCACAAGAAAGATTTGAAGTTGTCAAAGATTTCTTTTTACTTGGATCCACAATAAAAATTCATGGAAGCAGCAGTCAAGAAATCCAGTGACAAATTACAATTGAAAAATCTGCCCCAAATGATCTTGCTAAAGTATCATCACTTTGAGGATTAACATGCTTCTTATTCAATCCCTGGTATTTTCCAGTGCCTCCTATGTTGTAGAAAGCTGGAGAATGAATAGTAAAACTGAAGAATCGATATATTTGATTTCTGATGTTGGTGAAGAATATTAGACATACTATGGACTGAGCGAAAAAAAAAAGCCACTATCAAATCTCTCTTTGAAGAAGTACAGTCAGAATGCTTCTTCTAAGTGAGGATAGTCAGACTTGGTCTCATATACTTTGGACACGTTATTAGAAGAAACAAGGCTCTGATGAAGGACATCGTGCTTGAACATAATCGAAGCAAATGCAGACCCTCAAGGAAATAGATGTGCACTGTGGTTACAACAATTGGCTCCAACCTATGAATAATTATGAGTATTACCCAGACCCAGATGATGTTGTGCTCTTTTGTACCAAGGGTTGTTTTGAGTCATAACCAACTCCACAAAACAAATCAGTGAGAACATTTTTATGATAAAATCTGTATTACTTTGTGAATATCATGCAATATTGAAATGTGCCTTTTGTTTTAAAGTTTTGATTTGTCTTAAATAAACATTTAAAATAATTTATACTTTTAACAACCTTTCTCAATAATTCTTCATTAAAATAACATAGTATAATGAGAAAAAGGAAGAATATCATGAATACTTCTTGAGACCAGAGAAATGCCAATAAGAAGAAATATCTCATGAAAGTATTCTGATCATTAATTGATTTTTGATTCTTTAATTAAGCAGCAACACTACTGAAGGTGCTGGCAAATTCTGTAAAGATTGATTAGTAGAGAATAGATTAGGTTTTTCTATGAAAGTATATTTGCTTGCTACAAAAATTGGCTTAGGTGGGGAGTTAGTTCTCTGTTAGGCTCAGGATATAATTGGCTAAAGACAGGGGCCCTTTGACTTAGTTTTTCCATCTTTGACCCTAGAATGCCTGCCACTTTGGCACTAATGGGCTATCAATATTTGTAGAACTGATCTGCGCTGTTGGTGTAATTTTTGATGAGAATAGCATCCACTTGGCTCTTTGTTCTAAACGAAAATTCACATCTGATTGAGATGATCTCAGCATTGCTGTATAATAATGTTCAGACCAAGAATCCCGTGCGGGGCAACTGCTAAGCAATCAGCTGCTAAGGTAAAGGGTTGACAGTCAAAATTCTTAGCAAGAGATCTGCTCTCAAAAAAGATTACTGACTAGGGGAGGAGGGGAAAAAAAGAATACAGACTAGAAAACCTTATGGGGCCATGTCCTTGTGAGTCCACAACCAACATGATCTCACCACACAACAGTGCACAGGCATAGAGCCAATGACGTTATTATTGTTGTTAGGTACAATTGAAAAATTTCAAACCATAGAGACCCGACATACAACAGAATTAAACACTGCTCAGTCCCTCGCAATCTTCACAGCTGGTTGCTATATTTCAGCC
>PVJH01007994.1:0-88275 GCA_004026705.1 Nesogale talazaci | reverse complement strand
AATCAATGTGCTTTTGTGAAAATGTGGTGTGTATGTGTTTATATACTGAATTAAATAGAAACAACCTATATATTCAAAGGTGTGGGTTAAACTTAAAGTGGTGCTTAGGAAAAACATTATATGATTAATGCTTATAACAGAACAAAATTTGCCATATCATTTTGCAAATAATTTGGCTATGGAAGAAACATATCCACATATATAACACAAAAATGGTGAAATTAAGTAAATAACTCTTGCTCATGCATTTATGCTATGCAGGTCTACTGACCCAATCTGAGTCAACTTTGACCTCATTAGTTTATTCCATGTTATAGGAAAATTACTTTATTTTGTTTTTTTTTAATCTGCTGCATATCTGTTTAGGTGCTAAAAATAGCCCAAAATTCCAATTTAATTGTTTTTGTATTTATAATCTTTCAAAGTAGCGCGACTCTGTGGAATGATGACAAGATTATTTCAGAAAGCAAAAAAAGATAAATTTTAGGAATCACTTTTGTGTTACTGTGGCTTAAGTTGCATGTAATATAAAGTTAGAAACAACATGAAGTGAGCTGTTGTAGGATAATAAATATTTAACGACGTCAGTAACATTGTTTTGAATAAAGTCATGCCCCCTTTCCTTTAGAACTGTTAGGAAAACAATGAGGGGATTGCTTGCTGGGCAAAATCAAATAAACACATGTGCAATTCACATGTTATTTGTGAAAATTTCCATAGTCTTCTAACTGATTATACCTCCATCTAAGGTAAATCACCAACACAGAAGACTGTCATTCTTTTGATTTATTAGTTGGCATTTAGTGCTTCTATCATACCATTCCATATTTCAATCTACAGTGATTATTTTTAAGGATGAAATTAAGTCATGATACATGTCTGGGTCAACCTTCACAGAAAATTTTCCAAAATATTTATAAAGAATATCAACTCTCTACATGACGTGACACTCTGATCTAATTCCTTTTTTTGCTAGGCTAATATGTGAGCCACACTAACCTTTGTGCTCTTCCTCAAAAGCAGCAGAAAACATTTACCTTCATTCCTTTCCAATCAGTACTTACTCTGCAATCAATTACATTGCTTTCCATGGATATATGATTTTTTTACTTTATTATGGTCCCTCTTACAATTATTAGAGAATTCTCTATCCACCCTATGTAAAATTCTACCTCCTCTTATTTCAACAATTACCTGTTATACCAAATAGATCTTACTATGAAAGTGCTTCAAAAAAATACAGCTTTCATTCAACTTCCTCAATGATTAGCACACAAATATGTCATTAGTATGGTTCTCCTTCATGTCAGGGTCTCATACTGAATAAGCACAAGAGGTCTAGTTATTTCAAAGTACTAATTTCAAGCTCTCTGTGATCCCATCTACTCCAGGTAGTCAGAAAACATGAAGAGAGTCAGAGCACAGCATAGTGTGTGCTGCTTGGTTTCTCATCTATGAGCTAAATCTGGTAGTTGTACACTTATCTTCCACATTCCTTTGATTAAAACTCAATCACACAACTATACATAGTTGAGCTATCTGCTCAGGAAAAAACAGGACAAATTAAATTTTGGAAAAAGAAAGAAAAAACTCAGATATCAATGCTAGACTTGCTTATTTATTAATTCATTTTTATCAGAGTATTTATTTGCTTCCTATGCATTAATGCTTTGTTTATTATTTTCTTTTCATCAATATTTCAGTGAATGTAATTGCCATCCATAGAGATACTTTGGATGTTTTCCACATTGTTGAGAAAATCAAATGAATTGCTGCTTCCATAGTTATATATTGATATTCCATAAAGCTTTCAGAGTGAAATTATGAAGATATTGAATGAAATATAAAAAATGATGACATTTCAGTACTATTAAAATCATTTAATAGATCTGTTAAAAACAAAAAGTGGATGACAAAATTATTATTAATTCTGAGACAAATTCTCTCATCTAATTATCTCATTTGTATTTCTTATTAAAAAACAGTGGTTACCATCACTATATTAGACAGGGTTCTCTAGAGTAACAAAACTGGGACACTTGTGAGTTTTCAGTTGATGAAAGATTAGATAGATAGATAGATAGATAGATAGATGTAGATAGATGGATAGATGAGAGATAGATGAGAGATACATAGATGATTGATAGATAGAGAGATAGAGAGATAGGTAGATAGATAGGTGATAGATAGATGATAGATAGATAGATAGAGATAGATAGATAGATAGATAGATAGATAGATAGATAGATAGATAGATAGATAGATGATAGATAGATAGATAGATGATAGGTAGATAGATACAACATAAGAAATAAGTAACTAATTAGTCCACAGAGCAATAAAAATGTCTCAGTGCAGCTCACTTCCATGAGACAGTTAATACCCTAGCAGTCCTTCAACTTACAAGGACTGCTGGATGTGAGTCAAGGAAGCAGACAGCTGAGTCTTTTGTCTAGCAATACAGGCAGTCTAGCCATGGGCAGCAAACAGCAGGGCAGGTCACCAATAGTCAGCCAGCTGACAGGGTCCAACAGTCCCCAGCTCAGGTCATTTATGCAGCAACAGTTTGGCAAAGTAGGTCTCGAAGGAACCTCAAAGTATAATGACACAGTCTGCAGGCTGCATGTCCCACAGGTAGTATAGCTCACAAGTTGAGGCAGAGAATTAGCTAAGGTCTACCTCACTAGTCTGATCATCAGAGAGGAAGAGACAAAAAAAACAAGGCTCACAGAATCTTTTACCTCATTTATCTCTTCAATTAAACTGCAAACTTATTAATCCAAATGTGTTTATTGGACACAGTGGCACAATAAACCTACCCATTACAATTACCATAGTTCTTCATTTAATGTATAGATTTTACTTAAAAGTTCCTCCTAGAATTCAGGACAGATGATCCTTTCAGGACCAGGGAGGGGGGAGGGAGGGTGGAGTGGAAGGGTAACAAATTGCAGGGATCTACATATGATCTCTCTGAAGTATGGACAGTGGGGAAGTGGGCGAACAGACACATTGGACAGAGTATGATATGAAAAAGTAATAACAATATGTAAATTATTAAGGGTTCATGGAGGAGGGGGGAGGTAGGGGAAATATGGGGAGCTGGTACTAGGGACCTAAGTGGGGGGAGAGTGTTTTGGGGGTGATGATGGCACCAGATATGTAAATATGGTATGCATACAACTGACGTATGAGTTGGTAATGGTAGGAGTTGCATGAGTCTCCAATAAAATGATTTTAAAAAGGAGGGGAAAAGAGGAGCTTACACCAAGGGCTCAAGTAGAAATTATTTGGAAATGAATATGGCACTATGTGTACAAATACGCTTGATACAAATGATGTATTGAATGTTATAAGAGCTGAACAAGCCCCCAATAAAATTATTGAAAAAAAACTGCCCCCTATTTACTCTCAAATATCCACAGACATAAAAAATTCCAAAGAAAACCTGTAAGCTAGAAATTAATTCTTTTGATAGTAGCAATTCACATTTTTGACAATGAGGCTAGCTCTCCAAAGCTATTATATTTCCATATCAGAAATATAAATAGAGAGTGGTAGTTATGACAGGCATGTAAATAAAGGAAGCATGGATGTTGTATGAAGTCAATTATACAAATAATAAGGTGAAAGTAAAGATCCATTTGTTATTAAATTAGTATTATAGAGACTATGATCTCTACATAACTAACGATATAAAAAAAGAAGATTGAAAACCCTCAAAAAGGCTTTTATCAGGTGCCCAAGGTATATAATGAAAATGTGAACGTGGTAGAAAACCCAAAGTAAAGGATTAAAACTAATAAGCTACATTTATGCCTCTCACTGCTTTTTCAAGTCACATTAAAAATGCATCTTTCTTGTTATGATAAGTTTCCTACTTGCTTTTTAATGTTAAAGAAACAGTAAATGCTTTTGTTTTTACCTGCTAGTATAACTAAAATCCTGCCTACTCATATTCACTCATATTTATCTGATAATAAAAAACACTCCAAAGAAAATTGAGTGTTTTTAACAGACAAGGAGCCTACAAAGTTGAAATAGAATTAAAATAAATAAAGTGCACATTTTTCCTTGTTAGAGACAAAGCTTACAGGTACATATGCAATTATAGTAAAATTGAAAGTATGCATTTATATTTTATTTTGTACTCCCTTTTTCAAAATATGTGCCTTTTTTCATATCCAAAATGAATCTAGAATCATATTGTGCATTATTTAAGGTGTGCAGTGTTCTTCCAAATGTCTACACACCACTTCTCTGCCTCAAACTATCATCTGTATTAGTTCCTAAAAGCTGCTCTGAAAACTTACCACAGATTTGGTGAGTTAAACATAAACGAACACACACACACACACACACACACACACACACACATACACACACACACTTTCTCTCTTAAAAGGCTGGAAATCAGATATCCAACATCCTTCTCACTGACTCGATTCCAGGCACCCTAGGTGCTTGCAGGCTTGTGCTCCCTCCAGGGAGTGTAATGGGAGAAGACATTTTCTTTTAAGCTCCTGGAGATGCATTCCTTGAACCACAGTATCTTCTTTTTGGCTCTACTATATTTTAGCCACATAACCTTTGTTGTGTCAAGTCTGTCTCCATCTTCTAAGGACATATATGTTCACATTTGTGGTCCACTTGCATAATCCAATATTTCTATATCTCACTTTAGTCACCTCTGTAAATCTATTTTGTCATACAAGCTAGGCTTCATAAGTTTTAAAAAGCATACAGATTGCTGTCAAGTTGATGCTAAATCATAGTGCCTCTAAAGACAGAGCTTTAATCATTACAGAACTTGCACTTTCCTTTCCTGGAGGGATACAGCTGATGGGTCTAAATCCTTACTTTTTCACTAGCACTACTTGGACCCTATATTTAATCATTAAGGCTTGGGAATCTTATTGGGGGTTGTCATTATTCTACCTATAATCGTGTTCAATGTCCTTTTATTAGGGATGTTTCGTCCCTGGTGTGAGTCTGTTCTGAACTGCTGTATTTAGTAACAGTGGTGGTATATCTCCATTTTCTGTTTCTCTCACCAACCTGCATTGCACCACCCCATGGAAGACTAGATGGATGTGGACATGAGCCCCACTAAAGCCCTATACTTCCTTTTCCTTTGTGAACTAAGAGCCAACAAAAATTATAACAATTTGTAAATTATTAAGGGTTCATGGGGGTGGGGGAGGAGAGAGGGAAGGGAAATATGGGGAACTGGTACTGGGGGCCGAAGTAGAGGGAGGATGGTTTGAGAGTGATGATGGCAACAAGTGTGCAAATGTGGCCTGCATACGATTGATGTATGTATGGATCATGATAGGAGTTATATGAACCCCAATAAAATGAGTCATTGAAAAAAGGGAGAAAGAGGAGTTTATACCAAGGGCTCAAGTGGAAAATATTTGTAAATTAATTTGGCAATACGCGTACAAATATCCTTGATACAAATGATGCATTGAATGTTGGAAGAGCTGTAAAAGCCCCCAATAAAATCATTGAAAAAAATTATAACTTTTAGATGGATGACTAAGTACACAAGCACCAGTTGTTAGTTTATCTGCTGAGGCAAAGAACGAATTGCACATTATCAGAGGAGAAGCAATGAATTGGGAAGGCAGCCCAATGAAGCAGGACTGAAAAGATTGTAAATATCTCTGCAACAAACGTTCCCTCTTGGGTGCTTTGAACTAGCATCACCAGTGGTCTTATGGTTGAAATGAGGCTCAGGGCCTTTGCTTCTCACTGGACAGAAGCTATTAGCTGTGGAGGAAGATGCAGAGTCAGATGACGAGGAGAAGGAGGATATGAAATATTTAAGCATATAGGATGGCAGTCTGCTCCTACAACTCTTACTTAAAAGGTGACAATTTTGATGATGATGAAATTGAAGGAAAAGTTCCTGTGGCGAAATCTACACTGGATATTCTGACCAAACCTGCAAATTGCAAACTAGAATGCAAAAGATTCAAGACCATTAATACCAAGAAACTAAGGTCAAGAGTTCTCCAAAAAACCTGAAAAATCTCCCAAAACACTGAAAGCACCTACTTCCATACAGGGCATTAGAAAAATGGAAGCAAATATAGAAAAAGGGGTTCTTTTCTTATCGTGGAAGCCAGATCCCTCATTTATGTGAAGAATTGATTCTGGGTGAGTGACCAGGAGGGTTTTCAAGATTTCGAGCAATGGAGGAAGTAACGTTCAGAAAATAGTTTAAGCAGTTTGTTTAAGTTATCCATTTTACTTCATTTCTGTATCAGTTGATAACTAGCTGTCTGTGTTTAGAATGTAGTGAAAACTACCCCCAGTGTGTCTGATAAGTGTGTTATCTAAAAATACCTGTTTAGTTGGTGCTTTTATTTTTTCAGATGGAACTCTGCCTTTTTCTTTGTTCTTACCGATGTAGGGAGTACTATGATAAGACAGAGTGAATGGTCATCAGACAAATGGAAATGATGGGGAGATGAAAACGTACATGTGAAAAAAACTGAGCAATTTAATAAAGTAACAAAAAAAGTATTATAAGCCAATGATCAGACAAAATTAGTTCGATAGCAGCCTTCAGGCTGTAATATTGTAAAGCTAATTAGATTTAGTTGAACAAAAGTAACATTTTCCCTGGCATTGTTACTAAGTGCTGTTGATTTGGTTCCAGCTCCTCGTGCTTCTATGGACAGCAGGATCAAACCCCACTGTGCCTCACTCACACTGCTTTGTGCACAAGATCGACCACCTCATTGAGGACCTTCTTTTTCGCTGCCCCTCTCCTTTATCAAGCACGATGTCCTTTTCTGGAGACTAGTCCCTTTTCATAACATGTCCAAATAGTTACAATGAAATCCACCATGCTTTCTTGTAAGGAGCAGTTCCTCTTGTCTTTTTTAAAGACACATAGTTGGTTCTTTTGGTAGCCCATGGTGCTTTCGATATCCTTTGAGAGCATCATAGTCTAAATGCAGCAATTCTTCCTTATTCCATGTCCAGATTTCACAGGCATATGTGTGGTGTTGGTCAGGCACCCTGGTCTTTGAGATAACAGCTTGGCTTTTCAATGTCTTTAAGTGGTCTTTTGCAGAGTATTTACCCAGGGCAAAGCATTGCTCAATGTCTTAAATTCTGCTTCCATGAGCATGGTTTCCAGCAAGGCAAAATCCCTGGAAACTTCAAACTTTTCTCTGTTATTATGATGTTACTTATTCTTTCTATCATGGAGATGTGCATTTTCTTTACATTGAATTGAATCTCATAATGAAGTCTACTATACTTCATCAACAACTGCTTCAATTCTTCCTCTCTTTAAGACCTAATATTATCATTCTCTGATAGATGATATTAAACTTTATTTATTTTAGTATTTTTTATGAAAATATTTCTTTCAACTGTATAAGTAACCTGCATTTGACCACTTAAATATTCTGGGAAGTCCTGGGGACTTCAATTGATTTGTCTTAAGAATAATAAAAAGAAACAAAAACACACACAAAATGCTGATTTTATTTTCTGCGTTCAAAACGTAACTTTCACATACATTTAACCACATTCACAACGTCATTCATTAACCAATTCATACAATTAAACTGGAAATAATATTATCAGACTTTTCTCTTTTATCATTAAAAGTACACTATTTAAGATCTATTTTAAGCAAGAAATTATTGCTAGAAAGTTAAGCATCTTAAACAATTTTAACCAATCTATGTGATTTTTCTGTTAATTTCATCAAAACTTTAAAAACTGATTAAATTAAAACAAAACAACAATGTGTTTTTAGCTGAACCACCTCTGAAATGAATGCTTTTCATTTAAAAAAGCTATTTGACAAATTATTATTTATTTAATATTTTAGGTTCTCTATTTGATGTGCTTTTGTTAATACTTTAGAGAAAGTGGGATCTCTATGCATTGACAATAGATAACAACAAAACACAACAACTATACAATAAATTCTAAATGACAGATATTTTTCTCATCCTTAACTCAAAATTCCCCCCAATGTCAAAGGTTTGTTGTTGTTGTTGTTGTTGTTGTCATTAAGTTTTGTTAAGTCAGTTCCAAGTTACAGTAACCTATCATACAATGGAATGAAAGACTACCTGGTCTTTTATCATTTCCAAGACTGTTGTGTTTGAGGCTGGGCCCAAAAAGCCAAATTCACTCTTATTGTTCCAGTTCTGACTCATAGCAAAGCGACAGGACTCAAAGGCTCCTGACTGTTTCTGAGACTCTTTACTGATGTAGAAAGCCTAGGCTTTCTCCCATACAGCCAACTGTTGATTTTGAACTCCTGACCTTGCAGTTAGCAGTTCACTTTGCAACCACTATGCCACCAAGGGCACATAAAGCCCAAAATCTAAACTCACTGTTATCTGTCATTGCTGACTCCTAGCAACCCCCTATAGGTTTCTTGATCAAAATAAAATAAAACAAAGCAAGTGCTGCTTCCTGAACCACCTGTAAAATAAATGTTTTTCATTTAGAATAGCTATTTGATAACTTCTTATTGATTTAATATTTGGATTCTTTATAAGCATGCTTTTATTACCATTCTATAGAAAACAAGATCACTTTCCTCTTTTTGGTACAGTCTTTGAGATTTTTACTGTTCGTGGGAATAGAAAGCCCAGTCTTTCTTCCGCAGAGCTGCTGGTAATTTTAAATTGCCAACCATGGGTACCCACTATGCCACCAGGCATCCTTTAGGGACAGAGTGTACAGGGAAAGTAATGTGTATACCTTTTATGTACTATATTTGTGTGTGTTTATAATTTCCTGGGCTTTAGTAATGAATTTTCTATTTAGAAGTTCTTTTAACTCAAGGAAAACACTTGAAAATTGTCATAACATATCTATTTGGAAATGTCATAATTTTGCTTATGTCAAGAATACGGATGTTACCCAATTGGAGATGAGTTGGAAAACTATCTGCTTATTCTTGTATGTCAGATAATCACTAAAGATTAACTTACCTTCCTACTTTAATTAATATGCTGCATTTATTAGGATGCCCTGTTTAGATAATGGCTATATGCTTCAATGCTAAGTGAGAGGTGGAAGCTCCCCACTGCTTCTTGAAATACATGCCAGTCTGCTGCGTTCACGAGGACAGTCTCAGAATGGAATGCAAGCAATGATTTGGTCTGGTCTGGGGTGACATTTATTAATCCAATTTATATATCTAGTTTCACTTTTCATATATGTCATGAAACCTTTTTAGCACCTTGCTCTTATTTGGTTTCCAGCTGGCTCTGACCATAACACTGAATGGTCCTACGCAATCCTCACAATTGATCCTATGCCTCACACATGGCTGCAGCCACTGGGCAAATCCACCTTTTCAAGACAGTCCTCTTTTTTGGTGCCCCTCCTCTTTACCAAGTATGACTTCCCTTTTCAGAGAATATGTCTTAACACTGTATCCAAAGTTTGTAAGACCAAGTCTTGCCATCCTTGTCTAGAAGGAGCACTCAGGCCTCATTTATTTCAGTTCAGATTGATTTTCTTTTTGAAAGTCCATGGTGCTTTCAATAGTCTTCAGTACCACAGTTCAACTGCATTGATTCTTCTTCAGTCTTCCTTATTTAATGTTCAACTTTCACGTACATATGTGCAATGATGAATAGCATGGCTTGGGTCTGGTACACCTTAGTCTTCAGAGTAACATACATGCTCTTCAGTACTCTAAATTAGATTTCTTATACAGAAGATTTACCTAATGTAATACATCTTTTGATGTCTTGGCTCCTATTTCCATGAGCCTTGATTGTGTATCCAAGTAAGACAAAACCTTTGGCAATTTCAAACTTTTCTCCATTTATCATGATGTTACCTATTGGTCCGGTTGTGAGGATTTGGGTCTTCTTTACATTGGGTTGCAATCCATACTGAAGAGCATAATCCTTGAACTTCCTCAACAAGGCCTTCAACTCTTCTCATTTTCGCTGAGCAAGGTTGTGTCATCCGCACACCACAGGTTGTTAATAAGCCTTCCTCCAACCCTGAGGCCACACTCTTCTTCATATAATCCGGCTTCTCTGGTGATTTGTTCAGCATATAGATTAAACTAGCATGATGAGAGGATACAACCTTGACATACATCTTTTCTGATCTTAAACCATGCAGTATTTAATCTATGTTCTGCTAACACAACTGCCTTGATCATTGTACAAGTTCCAAATGAGGTGAATGAGTTGTTCCAGAATTCCAGTTTTCCTCAAGGTTGTCCACACTTTGTTATGATGTTTGCATTGTCAGTGAAACACAGGTAAATCGCTTTCTCCTATTCTATGCTTTGATGCAAGAAGCCATTGTGGTGTAGGGTTATGTGTTGGGCCGAGATCTTGCTCAGCAGTCTGAAGCTACCGGCAGTTCCAAGGCAAAAAGATGATCCCTCCTCCTCCTGTAGACAATGCCATCATGGAAAGCCTGAGAGGGTCACGGGGAGGCAGCACTGACTCGATGGCAGTGAATTTTACTGGCAAATGTAAGCATCGATTTCAGAATATTTAGAAGATTCAGATAACTACAAATAAATTCTAAGAAAGAGTATCGAGGAAAATAATAAAAAGCTGCTGCCTCCAAACCACTTCTGACTCACAGTGCCCCTTTCAATAGAGAATGGGCCTAGGGGACAGTTTCATTTGGAAATGGATCTGAAGGCTTTAGAAGGCATCTGAGCAGGTTCAAGTGACTAGATGGTACACTTAGTCACTTGTGCCAATCAGATTCCATGACAAGAAAATGTTATGAGACAGAATTATTTCTCATGAAAAAACTGCATGAACCAGATTTGTACATTAGCATAAGATTATGCTACTTTTAATTTCCTGCTTTTACAAAGTTTATTATTCTGAAATTGTGTGGAAATCACAAGTGAAGACTTTGGTATATAGAAATACAAACAGGTTTATCCTTATTGGTATCAATTTACAATTGAAAGTCCCTATGTTGTTCTTAATGAGCAAGTATTTCATTCGGTAAAGTAGTTTAATATATGCAAGTTTTAAATTCCTCTCATAAGATAAAGCCAAGACAGGAAATTTACAACAATAAAAGTTTAGTGAGGAATTGTCAAAAGGATGACTCTTTGTGTAACTTAAAACAAATCCTTTTTTATCTTTAAAAAATAGTGAGTGTTGTTAAAGCTCATCAACCATCCCTGAAAAAGCCTAGTATTTGTTGCACATAAGAAAAGTTGTTAAAACTAGCAAATTAATTGTCCCTAAATTCAATTCATATACTGCGTCCATCTGGCACAATAAATGCAGAATTTTCAACCAATCTCTTCTTTTTCTAAACCCTTCTAGTAGTAAAACTTAATACATAAGTGTTATTGATTTAAAACATGAAACATTGCCAAGTACTGTATAGAATCCATCACAGTAGGAATGATCTACAACATAACAGTCCCTAGCAATCAACACAGAAGCTTACACATTTACATCATTGGCTTCTAAAGCACAATTAATTTGTGAATGTATTCCTAGCAGCAATTAACAGCAGGCAGGAGTTTTAATGAAATAAAGTTGTGATTCCCACAGGGACTATTTATAATGAATATTACAAAAACAAGAGCTTCAAACTGTTTACATTAAGAATTGATTAATAACAAAGCCATTAAGCTACATATTCAGTTACATATTGTGCCAATTTAAGCGATACTGCTAATTAGGTAATCATAATCATTTGCATGTGCCATATCTAATTAACTTTTTATATCTCTTAAGCTTTTCCTTTAGGACCAATAGCATTCAAGTGGCATTAGCAAAAGGCACATTTAGACCATTTCTTGGAATATTGTTTTCCAATAAAGCACATTTCTATGAAAACACTTAGTTTAATCAGAGTAAGTGGTTTTCCTTGACAATTACTTTAGGTTGCACTAAGTTAGTACTTGAGGGGATGAATGAACATTAGGCTGGGGTTAAGTAGGGCTTTAACATGTTTTTATGCAAATTAAACTTGGAAAGTAGTTGCAAAACTTCCTTAAAAGTTTAGCGCTAGTTATGTAGTGCCTTAAAGAATTACATTGATTCCTAAAAGTTTTCACTATTGGTGGTAAAGAAAATCTTAATAGAATTTTCTTCTTTAGTATTTGAATATACCTCATGGAAACATGACATCCAAAGATCATTAAAATTACCTAACAGTATTTTTAATATCAAATGCAAGTAAAACTTGTTTGAATATAAAGTGTTTGTAGCAGTACATTAACAAGGAGCTATTGGAATGTCATGCCAGATTCACATTCAGAAGAGAACAGAGAAACAAGATGTGTATTCCTGACATCAGGTGGGTCTTGGCTGAAACCTGAGAATACCAAAAATATAATCACATGTGTCTTATTGACTGAAAGGGATTTGACTGTGTAGATTAAAACAGCGGTGAAAGAGATTGTGACGAATAAGATTTCCAGAACACTTAATTGTACCTGTGCAGAACCTATATGTAGATCAAGAAGCAGGTTTTCAAACAGAAAGAGGAGATACTGAATGATTTAAAATAAGAAAAGGTATGTGTCAGCCATATTTATTCGATCCACCATACTGTGCAAATAATCCAAAAAGCTGGCCAGTAGAAAGAGGAGCTTGGTAATATGATTGGTAGAAGCTTCTTTAACAATTGATGATATGCTGATGACACAGCTTGCTTGCAGAAAGCCAAGAGGACTCAAAGAACTTACTGACAAAGATCAAAACACACACCATTCAGGATAGGTTACCACGCAATGTGAAGAAAACAAAAATCCTCACAGCTGCACCAAGAGGCAATATCAGGAAAATGGAGAAAATATTGAAATCGTCAAATGTTTCCTTTTACTTAGAATACTCCTTAGAAGCAAAGATTGTGAAACTTTTTCTCTTTCCTTTGGACATGTTACCCGTAGTGAGTACTTGCTTGAAAGAACAGCATGGTTGGTAAAGTCAGCAAAAAGGAGGAAGACTCGATTTCAAATACAATTCGTGTTTAATTCTAGGGCTTAAAAAACTAATTGAAAGGTTCAAATTAATTTATAGTTTTCAAGCCTTTCATATTTTTATTAAAGTTAATTCTAACATTACTGTGACATCTTAGTCATTTTTAAATGTGTGCTTCAGTAACATTAATCATATTCACACTTCTGTGTAGCCCTCACCACTATTTCCTTCCAAACTCTACATCAACTCTAGAAGAAGTATGGACTCACTGAGTCATTACTCCCATCTTCTCTGCCGCCTTTGGCAACCAATAATCTACTTTTGATCTTTCTACGTGTGCCTTCTAGATAGGTCTTATATAATAAAGTGTAATCATATCACGTTTGTCATTTTGTTTCTGGATTACTATATTTGTCATGCATTAGCACTCATGAATTGCAGCAGGTTAGAATGTCATTCCTATTTTCAGCTGAATGGAATTTTATTTTACATATATATCATGTTTTTCTTATCCATTCCCTTATTGATGGATATCGGTGCTTCGTCTGCCATTAATAAATATGAATTACGATAATTTGTTTGCTTTCCTACTTTAAATATTTGGAGGGTCATAAACCACCATTTGTCTATAAGTTTGTCATACTGTGATGGCTTTTGTGCTTCCATGGCGCTTGAATCTATGCGCCTAGCATTTCTAGTGTCAGCAGAGTCAAAGTGAACACCTTTCAGCAGAGCTTTCAGAATAAGAGAAGACAAAGAAGAAGGAATCTGCTGCCCAGTTTGGATGAAGTAATCACTGAAGCCTTAGGCAAACCTTTCAAACATTGTGAGATACTGAACATTCAATGAATAGAAGCAGAACATTGCAGATCATAATGCCTGAGGATGGCACCTAATGCTGACATCATACCTAGGAGTGAAATTTATAGGTCACATATATGCTAAATGTAAAATCAAAAATTCAAACTCAACAATAGCTCCAAAGGAGAAGGATGAAGCTTTCCATAGCCCCTAGAAATTTTCATCCTAAGAAAAGTTATGTTGTCTCGCAAAGAGTAAGAATCAACTCATGGCAGTGGATTTGGTTTTTATATTGTTGTTGTAAGATGCTGTGGAATCACCCCCACTGCGACACTGTGCACAAGAGAACCGAACACTGCATTGTCCTGTGCCATCCTCACAACTGTTTCTATGCCTGAGCTCATTGATAGAGCAACTGTGTCAATCCAACTCATCAATGGCCCTTCCTCTTTTTTGCAACTCCCACACTTGACCAAACATGAGGTCCTTCTCCAGGAACTGGCCTCTCATGACAATATGTCCAAAGTAAATAAGAAAAAGTCTTGTCATCCTTACTGCTAGGGAGAACTGGGCCCTTATTTCTTCCAAAACAGATGTTTGTCCTTTGAGCAGCCCATGGTTCTTTTAATTTTCTTTTCCAGCACAATAAATATGCATTGATTCTTCTAAGGTCTCCCTTATTCAGTTCCTAAATTTTCCATGCACGTGAAGCAATGGAGAACAGCATGGCTTGTGGCAGATACGTCCTTGCTCTTCAATACTCTAAAGTGATCTTGTGCAGAAGATTTATCTAAAACAATACATCTTTTGAAGGCTGCTTCCATCCATGAGCATTAATGGTGGATCCAAGTAAGACAAAATGCTCCATGACTTCAAACAGTTCTCTATTTATTGTGTTACTTATTGGTTCAGTTGTGAGGATTTGGGTCTTCCTTACATTAAGTTATAATCCATACTATAGGCTACAACCCTTAATCTTCATCAGCAAGTTCTTCAATTCCTTCTCACTTTCAGCCAGCAAGGTTCTGTCTTCGGTATATTCCAGGTCATAAATAAGACTTCCTTCAATCCTTATGCCATTCCACCTTCTTCATATAATTCAGTTTCTATGATGATTTTTTTCAGCATACAGATTGAACAAATAAGGGAAAAGGATGAAAATCTGTCAAACACTGGGGTAGTTACATAATCGGGTGTCAGTTTGGGAGGATTACAAGTAAAGTGCTGGAGTATGGCCTGCCAATCAAAATATAACCAATGAGGCCTCTGAGTAGACATGATCTTCTCATAAGAATTCTAGGAACTTTTGTATTATCCTCCTGGGAGGAGAAAAATGCTCCTCTATTTCTATGGGCTCACCCACTCCCTTGGAGAGATCTACTATCTACTGACAATGCCCACTCCTTAAGAGATGCTTTACTGACAAAACACAAGAAGCTATACCTTGGTACCTGAAGAAGGTATATGAACCAATCCTGATGCAACCAGAACTCTAGAGCTGAGGTAGACACATGGAGACCGCTGCCAGGCCGAGATGCTTACTGTTCCACTGGAGCCACAAGACTTCCAACCCCCTGGACTGTGATCTTCCTGCATTTCATATCATTACATGAATTTTGTGAGTCTGAAGAGGACTTTTTAGATAACTGTCAGACATATGGGCTCATATTGAACTTATGGGCTTGATCTAGACTGGACTGGGATGCTTTCTCGATATTCAATAGCTCTTGTATATAAACCTCTGTCTTATATTCTACCCAGACTAGCACAGATACTTTTTCTATTTATTTTTGTTATTTTTTTGTTTTTTGGGAATCACTGCTCTCTGGTGGTGGGAGTAGGAAGCCCAGCCCCACCCCCACTGCTGGAATTGAACCTCCATACCAGTGGGCCACTACGCCACCGGGGCTCAGCCCACCTTTTCTATTTTTAAACCAGGTAGTATGCCCTTGTTCTGATTGTGCCACTGCATCTTGATCCATGTTAAGCGTTCCTCATGAGCACAATGAAGCACCATCTCCTGGAAGTCTCATTTGTCTCAAGCTTATCCACAGTTAATTATGATCCACACAATTGAATGTCTTTCTATAGTTATTGAAACCTAAGTAAACGTCTTCCTGGAATGCTTTGTTCTGGGCCAAGATCCATCTGACATACTGGGTTCCATGTTCTGTTACAGATCCAGCCTGAGCTCCTGCACATGCTGTCAATATGCTGCTACAACTGTTGTTGGGTGATCCTAAGAAAAATTTTACTTGAGTGTGATATCAATAATATCTTTCTATATTTTAAGAATTCTTCTGATTTATTTTTCTTTGGAATGGGAACATATAAGGATGTCTTTCAGTCAATTGGTCAATGAACTGTTTTTGAATTTTCTGGCATAGACTAATGAGTGCTTCCAGGGCTTCTTCATCATTCTGAAACATTTCAATTCATCTTCCATAAATTCCTAGAGCAGTGATTCTCAACCTTCTTAATACTGCAAACCTTGAATGCAGTGATGACCTACCAACCATAAGAAATATTTTGTTGCTACTTCACTACTGTAATGTTGTTAGTGTTATGAATTGGGAGACCCCTGTGAAAGGGTTGTTTGACCCCCAAAAGGGGTCAGGACACACAAGTTGAGAAGGTATGTCCTAAAAGCTTGTTTGTAGCTGAGACAGTAGGGACAGTTTGAACTTCTCCTTTAAACACCATTGATCCTTGCACATATCCTGTCTCCTTCAATGGTGGATGGTCAACTTTTTCATTTTGGTACAGTGATTCTTGTATAGTCTTTCCAACTTTTCTTGAGGTTTCCTGCATCAGTCTGCTCAGAACTTTTCAAGATTTCAATTCAAAGCTTGAATTTTTCTCTTGAATTATTGCCCTTTCAGTTATGCTGAACATATTGTTCCATTTTCATTTTCTAATTCTAGATCTTTACATATTTATTTATGATATTTGAATTTGTCTTCTGGAGCTGCCTTTTGAAATTATCACCTCAATGGCCTCAATGACTTCATCCTTGCTCCCATTTGGTTTAAATACTCTATGATTAAAAACAAGACTCAAATCTTTTCTGACATCCACTTTGATCATTTTTTTCTTCTCTGCTTTTTAAGGACCTTTTGCATTCTTCATGAATGCTGGTGTTGATGTCCTGCCACAGTTCATCATGTGTCCTGTCGTCTGTGTTGAATGTGTGAAATCTCTTCCCGAGATGGTATCAAACTTCAGGTAGAATAGCTCCTATTTTGGGCTACATGGACTTTTTTTTATTTACTTCAGCTATATGCTGAACTTAGAATTGAACAATTCATAATATGGTGATCTGCTCCACAGTTGACCCCTGCTATGGTGTGAAATGCTGATGCTGAGCTTCTCCATGGTGCCTTCCCATGGGAACATTCAATCTGATCTCTGTATGTTCCATTCGGTGAAGCCCAGGTGTAGAGTTGTCATTTGTATAACATTAAGGATCACATTTTTCATTTGCACAAAAAAGCTATTGGAATCTTTGGGATATGATGGCAGAAATGACATCTTAACTATACCGAATCTTCAAATTCAATGAGGTAGGGTGTTTTTCCATTTGTGTCATGGAGATTTGTCATCCAGCCAATTCCCTCTCATAGCTACCCTACGTACAACATAGTAAACACAGCCTGAACTATTCTTACTGTTGTTGTTATTATGTTGTTATGAGGCCATAGCTGCAAGCATTGTGTCATCAATCTTGGCAAGAGCCTTCCTCTTTGTCACTCATCTTTGCTTTACCAAGTATGATGTCCTCTGCCAGGAGTGTTCTCTCGTGGCAACACATCCAAAGTACTTGATTCTAGGAAGCATTGCTCTTCTGTCAATCCATGCTACTTCCCATGGTCTTCATCAACACAATAGTTAAAATGAATCTATTCTTTGGCAAATTTCTTTATTCATTATTAAGCTTCAGTTGTTGTGTTAGTCCGGGTAGACTAGAGGAACAAATTTCATAGACACGCATATCGATATAAGGAATGGGTTTATATTCAAGAGGAACAGGACATTGAGAAAACATCCCAGCCCAGTCCAGCTCAAAGTACAAGTCCGATATTAACCCATATGCCTGAAATCAATCCATAAAGTCTCCTTCTGACTCATGAAGTCACAGGTCTGTGAGTGCAGAGTTGACAGGGGTCTCCCCATGGCTCCTTGCTTCCAGGGCTCAGGGTCCATCAACAGCATCCCGTGGTGGCAGAAGCAACTCATCGCTGGAAGAGGCCTCCATGTGGCTGCCCCAGCCTCAGAGGTCCAGCTCCATCAGAGCAAAGCTGTGTGGTCTCTCCACCGGCTACTCCAGCCTCCTGGATGCCGCCATCCTGTGTTGTTTGTGATTAATCATCTCTGAGACTAACTCCCAACAACTGGGTAAGATAGCTTCTCATCTTCACGAGGGAAATATCATGAGATTTCCCAGGAGTCTCAGGTGAAAGCCATGTCCACATAGAGGCCTCATTGGCTACTCAATGGCTATCTCCCAGATTAGCAGGCTAGACTCCACCCCTACATTTCAATCATAAAATTAGCATAAGCACATGACTGCCATGAGGTAACTAAAAATATCATGACTCTGATTAAGATTATCTTTAATCTCAAAGTATTATACTTGTTTGTTATCAGTTTAAAGAGGCCCAAAGCTGATTTTTGCCCATCGCAATATATAATTTGATTTACTGAATATTACTTTTCATGACATTTTATTGTGAGTCCAAGTAAAAATGGAAAACATGGCAACCCATATTTAAACAATTTTACTTCACTGAGCTGGTTGTGCATGTACATATATAGATGTTATTCTATTGGGCAGTATTGCGCTTCAAATAGATCCTTGAAGTATCCTTTTGATCAGGACAGTGATGCCATTTCTCTTGAATTTGTCATTATTGGTCACCGAAAACCTGGTTTTCTGTTTCAAAATGACTGGCATCCATTCTTTGCAACACAGTAGTGCCTGGGATATCTATATTTGTGAATTCCATCTCACTTTTTTGCTTCCAGTTCCTCTAGATTCATATTTCACACATTGGACATTCAGGTTATGAATATATGCTTGCAGATTTTTTTCTGATTTTGGGTTAGGTCTCATCAGGAAATGAAGGGTTGGTCACTTTTGTTTCATTCATGCGATTAAAGCCAGCTCTGCTTTGCAGACATGGTTCTTCCCCAGTTGTATTTTAAGTGTCTCCAACCTGATGGGGTTCTTCTTCTGATTGTAGAGCTGACATTGTTCCATAGGTGTACATTATAATTTTTGGTGGTCAGTGCCTCAGAGATAAGCTACTGCTTTCTTTTTCCTAGCCTATTCTTAGCCTGAAAACTGTATTAAAGGCTATTAACTGTGAACAACCCTCATGGCATTTGCAACATTGGTACCCTTGCTTTCAGAACCACAAAACCCAAACAAAACTAAAAGCATGTTCCCATCAAGTCTGTGTTGATGCATAGCAAGCCCTGTGGGATGTCTGAGACTCTAACTGTTTATGGGCAGAGAAAGCCCAGTCTTTCTCCCACATACCTGCTGGTTGAATGGAACTGCTGACCAGGCAGGACAACATATCACCACTACCCAATCTGGACTCCTCCAGAATCACAGAAACAAGAAACTCATAGGTAAAACAAACTAACAGAATAGTGGTTCAACTCCTAATAACCCCAAAGCAAAACTATGACATTGAGTTGAATTTTACTTATGGTGATCCTAAATAAGGTTTCGGAGCCTGTAAATCTTTACAGAAATAAACAGCTTCCATTTTCTCCTAAGGAATTGCTGCTTCCTTAAAACCACCCACCTTCATATTATCAGCCCAAGGGTCACCTGGCAATATCATCAAATCTTTCTTTAATTTCATTCAGCAAAGCACTGTAGTCTTCAATATACAAGTCTTTCACTACCTTGGTTAAATATATTCTTTAAGATGTTATAGGATGAGTTCCCTAAATGTCTTTTTCCATTATAAGATAAAACTAATGTTACTTCACTTGTAGGAGTTCTGTGGTGTGTAGGCTATGATGGTTGCTAAACACAGATCAGCCATTCGAATCCAATAGCTCTCAATAGAAGAAGGATGAGGCTTTCTGCCCCACCTAATTCTCCATTCCTTATCCCAAATACACCTATTCATATGAAGCCTTCAGTTTTCCCCTCTACTAGGAAAATTCTACCATGTCACCTCTTTCTAAGCCACACTGGACATAAGAAACTCATAGCTAGGTCCTACCTAAATTCTTAACTTAACAAAGTAATAAAGCTGACCTAATTTCTTTAACAAGTTTCTGTACTTGAAGCTTGAACATGGTGCCATAATGGCATGAAGCTTTGGGGACATTAGGTGAAAGAATATGGAGTTTTTCACAGAAAAAAATAATTGATAAATATCTTCATCAAGGATTCTTGATTTATCAGCAGCATGGTAGAATGAGTCAGTTTTATAATAGAAATGATAGTCATAGCATTCTGCAAAAACTCAAATGTTAACAAGGATCCCCTGAGAGACTGTTTTTAGCTTGTATGGTAATTTAAAAAATATATCCTGCCTATTGAAAAGGGATCAGATTTCTTAAATTTAATTCCAAATAACTTTGAAAGCCCCTACTGTAGTTTGTCTAGTAAAAATGTGTACAGGGTAAGAAAAGCTAAGCGAGAGATTCTTTATCTCAGGTACAGTGGAATATTTTTCCATATTTTGTAAAGCATGATTACATTTTTTCAAAGGAAGGCAATTTGCATGAATTAATATAATTCATGTCCATAGTCTTATATGCAGATAGTGAAAAATAGATTTCTATATGTATGTTGTATTTATAATTTATATCTGTATACAAATGTATAATTTATATATTTTCATCAAAATGAAATTCATGGTTACTGTCTGAATTTTAACATCTATATGGAATGCAAACTCAATGATACTTGTCATATTCATTTTAGCACAAAATTCAAGTTAAATATGTCTTTCCTGAAACACTTGTGTTGAAATATAATAGAAAAGAGTTCATTAACATGTTGCAATTGCAGTTATAGACATCACTTTAAATTTATATGCTAAGTATAAAATATACAAGAAGTCAAGAAAAACATAGGAAAAGAGCAGAGCAGGAATTCGTTGTGCACTAAAATACTTCCAATATTTGCAATGTTAGCTGTAATGATAGAAAATTAATTACCTAGATTCATTTTTGGAACTCAAACACTGTTCACGATTGAGATATGATTTCCCACACAATCCACCTCATATTTTTAGATATGCTTTAAAATTTATGTTTATGCATAATTTATGAAAGTATGATTTCTGATTGCACAATTTCCTTTAGATTCATTCCCATAGAAGCATATTCAGGTGCATAATTACTACATTTTAAAGCAATTGCTCAAAATATGTTCCAATGAAGGAGGACATTTAATTATAACCCCTTATGGAATTTTGGGTTGTAAGTTATATTATCATTAAGGCAAAACCAAGCATCGCTCTACTGCAACCAAGTATCTATGTTACTGTTAGGTTCCATCGAGCTGCCTCCTACCCGAAGCAGCCCAGTGTACAATATTAGCAATGCTGCCACGTCTGTGCCAGCCTCATAATTCTTCCTAGGTTTGAGCACATTGATCCAGCCATAATGTCAACCCATCTCCTTATAGGCCTTCTTTTCCTCTGCCCGTCTGTATCAGAGATGCAAATCTATAGAAACTCGCATGTGCGTAAGAAAGAGTTTTATATACAAGAGCAACCATACATTAAGAAAGTATCCCAACCCAGGCCAATCCAAAACCATCAGTCCAATACTATCTCATATGTCTGATACCACTCTACACCACATTAGGTACCGCCTCACTATCTACCAAACATGATGTCCCTTTAAGGGACTGCTATCTTGACGTTTCCAATTATGTAAGACAAACTCTTTCCATCATTGCCTATAATGACCACTCTGGCTGTACTTTTTTAATGCTGATCTTTTTATCTTTTCAGTAGTCCATGAGACTTTCAGTATTCTTCTCTAACCCCCAAATTCAAATATATCCATTTTTTTCAGTCTTCTTTATTCAAGGTTCAACTTTCACATGCACATGTGATGCACTGCAAAAATACTATGGCTTGCATAAGGTGCACCTTAGGCCCCAAAGTAACATCCTTATTGTCAAATACTCCAAAAAAGGCCCTATACAGCAGATGTACCTAATGACTATGTCTATCAACCTCTCGATTTTTACTTCCACGTGCATCAATTGATGGTGGATCTACTCAAGACAAAATCCTGGACAGCTTCATTTTTCTGGGGTTAGCATGATGTAATATATATGTCCAGTAGTGAGGCTTTTGATCTCCCTGATATTGCATTGTGGCAGATACTAAAGGTTGCAATACTTAATCTTTATCAGCAGGTATTTTAATTCCTCTTCACTGTCAACCAGCAAGGTGGTGTTATCTACATATCTCATGCTATTAGAGAGCTTTACTCAATTCTTGATGCAAAGTTCTTCATACATTCCAACTTCTCTGATTATTTGCTCAACATACAGATGGCATCATTATGGCAAGAGGATGCAGTCTGGAAGTACACCTCTACCGATTTTAAGCCATGTGGTAATCCCATGTCCTCTTCACAGAACGGCTTCTGGATCCATTTACACATGTATTGTGAATACAATGCAGTGTCTGGGATTCCTATTATTTTCTTTGTTCTTATTTTAAATTATTAAAAGACCATTTATTGAGGCTCTTACAAACCATATAACAAGCTATATCAAATGCATCAAGCATAATTGTACATATGTTACCATCGTTAATTTCAAAGCATTTACATTTTATTGGAGCTCTTGGTATCAGCTTCTTTTTCTTAGTCCCTCCCCACTTCCACATTCATGACCTCTTGATAAATTAGAAAATATTATTATTTTCATATATTACACCAATGACTGCCTCATATCCCCCATGGTTTCGGTTGTTTTTCCACGGCAAAGGGTGGGTATGGGGTGGATATTGATAATTACAATCCTAGTTCCCCCTTCCTTCTCCCAGCCCACCTTCACTTTACCTTCTTGGTATCACTACTTCAATAACTGCTACTGGATTTTGTGTGTCTTATATTTTCACTGTATCAATGTTCTTGTTGCAGTCTAGCCTGTAGTGGAAGGCAGGACTGGAATCATGATAGTGGGGAGTGAAGAAGTCTCATGGAACCATAGGAATATTGTGTATTTCATCAATGATTTATTGCTCCTTGGTTGACTCCTTTCCTTTTTACTTTTCTGTAAGGGGATATCACATTGGCTACAGATGGGGTTTCAATCTCTTCTCTGACCCCATTCATTCTCAACAATATGATTTTGTTTGTTTGTTTGTTTATTTTGTATCTTCTGATGTCTGTTTCCTGATCCTATAGATGTGTCATGATCACACAGACTGGTGTGATTCTTCCATGTGGCCTTGTTGCTTCTCTGCTAGGTGGCAACTTATTTAACTTCAAACCTTTAAGTCCCCCATTACTATATAATTTGATAGCCAGGCACCATCTGTTTTCTTCACCATACTTGCTTATGCATCCATTTTGTCTTCAGCCATTATGCCAGAAGGGTGAGCATCACAGAATGCCAGGTTGTTAGAACAAACTATACTTGCATTGAGGCAGGGCTTGAGCAAAGGCCCAAAATCCATTCAGTACTTCAGTGTATTGCTAAATAAATATGTGCACAAAGGCCAACACTTCTATTTTTATGAATTAATGGAATTAATGTATTTACATCAATATTTATACCTCTATTCATAACCTTGCTTTCTAGGTCTTTCTTGTTCCTTTTGCCTTGCTCCTGCCCCATCACTCTAGCCCTTCTTTTGTTTTAGTAATTCTTCTCTGCTAGATTACTGTTGCTCTGTCACCAGTATGTCATCATCATCAATATCTCTACATCCTCCTTGTTGTTTATTTGAATTCCCAAATTGTTCCCCTGTCTATGATGTTGTTTTCTCACCACTCCCTTGCCCCTGCCGGTCTTCCCCCTCAGTCCTCTTGAACTGTGTTTCCATTGCTTTCTCCCTAAGCTTGTCTCCCACACTTATCTTACATAGGCAGGCAAATGAATCATAGCACACAAACCAAACACACAGAAAATCTTGAAGAAAAAGAGAAATAAGAGGAACTAGCAAAAACAATAAGGAAAAATATATATAATTCTAGGTCTGTCCAGTGCCATTTATGAATATCTTCCCACTGATCCTGGTGAATTCCAGGAACTGCTCCTCCTCATCTGTACTCTATTTTAGGGGATCCTTGGGGAGTTTTGGCTTGGCTTTGCTCCCGTTGCAGATCTATTATATTCTCTTTTTATTTTTCCCCACAACAGAAACTTCGTACTGCACTAACTTTCCACCTGTGTCCTCAGTATAGTCTTCTGTTGTAGTATCCTGCAGCAAGAGGATATCCTGTGTCCAGCTCTTGTTGACCCTACACTCCTTTCTTTGCATTAGTAACTCTATACATGGATGTCATCACAGGGCTTGATGTGCTGATATGGGGTCCAGACCGTCACCCTCTCTTTGTTCCTTCTTAGTTTGCTGCCAGTCTTAGTTTGCAGGAGTCCGGTCAACTGCTCTCTCCAACCTGTATGTTTAGTGTTGTCCTCTGTAGCACGTACTTCTAGGGAGGGGGTCAACTTAGTTCTGATTGAGACAGACCCTGTGGCCCACTCTTTTTATTAGTTTTTCCATGTAGCTTTGTTGGCCTCAAGGTTTGGTGTGCTTGGTGGGGTCTGTATGGACACTCCAATTCTGTGAAGACATAACCAAATCTCTCCCCTTGGTGGGTTAGTGACATACTCCACCAGTGCAATCATCTCCCTTTTGTTTTTCTTTTCCCTTCTTCTCCCTTCCCCTTACCCTATTACCCCTTCTTTCTGTTGGAATAACATGCACATCCTTGGTTTTATTCTGTCCCCCACTCAATTGCCTGTACCTCAACCCATAAAGTATGAGATAAGTGGCTTCACTTCTATACCTATTGTGCCGATCATACTTACCTCAGGATTTATGGTGTACTTGTCCTTTGGTGAATGACTAACTTCACTTACCATAATTTCCACCAATTCCTCCCATGAGATAATGTACTTCTTGTGATCATAAGTGCTTTTTAGTAAGCCTTGGTACTCTGCTAAGTGTATATGTCAGAATTTTCTAATCCATTTGTCTATCAATGCAAGTTTAGGTTGTTTCTAATACTTTACCACTGTGAATAACATTGCAATAAACAATGGAGTGCAGACAACTGGTCATGGTCTATTTCTTACCTCCTCTGGTCATATAAGCCCATTAGAGAGATAGATGGGTCTTAGGATAGCACAATTTCCATTTGCTTTAAATATCACCAGATTGGTTTCCACTGAGGCTGTAAGTATATACAAGATCACCAGTGGAATATAATTCCTGTCTCACCACATCCCCTCCAAAATTACTTGCTCTCTGATATCCTGATTTGGGCTATCCTCAAGGGTTATGGATGATATATCATGGTTGTTTTCATTTGCATTTCTCTGATTGCTAAAGATCATGAGCATTTTCTCATATGCTTATTGGCCATACAGGTCTCTTCCATGAATAAAATTTCTACTCAGATTTTTAACCCACTTCATCAGATGAGTATATGACTTTTTTTCTTTTTGCAGTCTAGGAGGATATTACAGACTTAATAAGCCTTTTGTCTGTTGTGTCATTGCTAAATATCCTATCCCAGATTGTCTGTTTTCTTGTTACTCTCTTAGAGAATTTCTCAGATGCAGACAGGTTCTCTATCTTTAGGATATCCCACTTGTAGATTTCAGGTTCACCAGTGTGATTTCTGGTTCACACTTTGCTTTTATAGTTTCTGAAATAATAAACTTTGTCTGCTAATCATTGTCTTTTTTTTTTTTTTGCATCACTGCCCTCTGGTGGGAGTGGGAGACCCAGCCTTGCTCCTGGAGAGCTGCTGCTGGATTTGAACCGCCAACCCAGTGGGCCACAGTCCCGCACTCAACCACTACGCCACCGGGACTCAGCCCTTAATCATTGTCTTTTAATGGGTCAGTTAAAGCCGTGGACATTCAGAGTCATTCTCACGATCTCTATGGATCTATTGCTGTCAGCTTGTACCTTTTGTGTAGGGTGCTTTCCAATTTCCCATCATATCATTGGGCATGTTTGTTTGGAGGGTTTCATTTTTTCCCTAATTTTCCTTTGCTATTTTATCATGTCACCTTCATTAATGTTCTCAGCACATTGACTTGTGGGTGGAGTTTGGCTATATTGCATTCTCCAGCTTGTGCTTGGTGCGTGTTGGTCTTCTGATGATAGTAAATCATCAAGTATTTTCTGCAGGCTTTCGAGTCTTATGGAATATTTTGGGTGTTTTTCTTCTTGTCCTAGAAGACTCTTACTCTGCCACCTATCTCAATAAATAATTTGGCAGGTTAAAGGATCCTCAGGTTGGCATTTTTTTTGTTCTGCTTTCAGATGCCACTCCACTGTCTCCTCCTTTTCATGGTATCTGCTGATAGGTCTGAGCATGTTCTTACCTGAACAGCATTGTATGTGACCATATATTTTTCTCTTGCTGATCTTATTTTTTTTCTTTTTCATTGAGAGTGGGCGATTTAACTCTTATGTGACTTGGTGAGTCACATGATAGGGGTTACTGGGGGAGGGGGTTAGTAATATTGGTGTCCTCTTTGATTCCTTTATAAATATCTGATTCTCATTTTTTTGTGTGTATAGCATCACTGCCCTGGTGGGAGCAGTCTTGCTCCTGGAGAGCTGCTTCTGGATTTAAACCATCAACCGTGTGGGTTGCAGTCCTGCACACAACCACTGTGCCACCAGGGCTCAGCCTCATTCTCATTATTTAAGGTGGGGAACTTTTTTCTCAGACATTCTCTCACTAATCCAGCTGTTGACTTCTTCATTCTGGTAGACCAAAAAATTGGATATTATTTCTCTTTGTAGCGTTGGCAACTGAGCTCAGGTTTCTTCTACCTTTTTATTATCTTGCCTGCTTGACTGACAAGAAGTACTGGGGACAAAACAACTGCATCCTCAACATGCCAAAGTCTGTTCACTTCTCAATAAGCTCTCATAATGAATATTGCCTGTGAGTGTTGTATGAGTTATATAATGAAAAAACAGACCCAAGAGAGGAGTAGAGTGGATTGGGAAAGATGGTTGCTGTCAGGATGAGTAAGGAAGGACTGAGGATGAGTCATGTCTAACCTCTGCTCTGTGGTAGTTGTCCTTGGGCTTGTGTGCAGATGGCCTGTCCTTGCCCCTTGTGTTACCAGAGGAGGTCAGACATATCCTCCATGCCATTTCCTCAGGGAGCTACTCTGATATTTTTTATAAAATGAAAGTGACAGACATATTTCAAAGGGCAAAATCTTTCAAATAAAGTCTCATATCTATTTAACTTTTTGAATGAACATTCTGCTAGCATTTCTATAAACCCAACACTTAGTTGGAAAGCAGATTCTAAAATAAATAAGCACTCTTTATGACCAAGTTATCATGGTAAATGGATTCTAGCATTCATTAATATTCTATTTGTAAAAGGGTGTCAGAAAAGATGAGGATCAGATAAATAAAAAGCTCGATTATCTCTTCTTTTCACACAGCCTTATTTTCAGGTTACTTTCTTGTATCTGTTTATATAGTTGGTAGAAAAGAGAATTTATGACATATTTTCTGCTTTTAATTTTCAAGCCATACCATATATTTTCATATCCAGACACAAGATTTTTATTGCATATAGCATCCCTTGTTACTTGCAGCTAAATAGAATTAGTCATAGTAATTTAATGTGATGACTGTAGATTGTAGTTTTTTATATATTCTCTTTGATGTGCTTTGGCTTCATACTTAAATATAGGTTTGAAAATAAAGAACTTTAAAATTCTATATGATGAATACCTTCAATTATGGTTCATTTTAATTACTGTACTTAATCTGATTAAACACGACAAACATGGGTAATCTAGCACGTCTATAATTATACATTAACAATTGTAAACGTGTAAGTATTCACTATTATTTATTAAAAATAGGATGGTCACCAGACAATTAATTATAATATTGTAAATTATATTATTATCCAGCAACAAAGGATACAATTGTTATTTGTAGATGATTACTTACATACATGTTAAGAATTCGATTTTTAAAAACAATTGTTTTTCATATGTAGAATTTATCAGATTGATTCATTTTACCTCTTGGAGCATATCACAGATAAGTAGAAATTTTAAAAAATTACTTATAATCTATTCTTGCCAAACATATGAAAAATGGAATATTATAAGCTGTGTTGAGGAAAGGCGTTTCCTTCTTTTAAAAAAATCCTAAAAAAAATTGTAAAGTACGTAAAGGTATTTTGTGTGAAGCATTTCACATCTGTGGCAGTAACTTCCCAGCTGAGGGAGATATTCTCAGTTCTGCCCAGACATTGCAACTTAAGGGCAAAGCCTTTATCACATAAGAAGCACATAATGTCCACAAAGAAAGCAATCCTTTATACATTATTACTTGAAATTTCCTCAAGAACTATAATATGGTGTAAAGGCCCTGCACTGAGAGTAACCAGCAGCCATGTTCTTCACCTCCAGTCCAGGTGATGATCCCCCCTCTTTGCCTGGCCCTGCTAACTGACCAGTGTGGAATGCCATTCCTGATTTGTGCTGTATCTTTAAAGCCTCCTTAGGTTGCTCACCTGCTAATTATATAACTCAATTCATAATAAAAGCCTAATGGTTGAAAATGATTTAATATGTGGTACCTTTATAACTGATGCTTTGTTGGGTTAATTTGGTTTTTAAAGTAGTATTTAGAATGCCCTAAGGTATGTGAGGTTGAATAAAATATAAATTTTAGTTAGTCCCATGAATAGACATAAATACTTTAACCATGGTTGGGCTTTCAATGTTCAAGTACTTTCACAAATGCTTGATTTTAAGACCTCTGAATAGAACATTAGGATGAGTTTAAGGTGAGAAATTTTAAAGAAATATCTTTAGAGGTAAGTATATAGATAACTAGTGCAGTAAATGCATATGAACTCAATATTAGGAGAATGTTCAAACAATGCCCAATTATTAAACATATTTTTGATGATATAGTCTGTGATTAGGATTGTGGTAGATAATTTCATAAGCCATAATATTTTCTCGAAGAAATATAGACTCATTTTAGAGAAAATATGGCAATTGCTTTTATGGTGAGAACCCCCAGCCATATTTACCTTCTTTTTATTCAATAAAATTATGTTTTGTTTTCAGTGAAAATTTACATGGCACATTAAGTTTTCATTGAACAATTTCTATATAACTTGTTCAATGACACTGGTTACATTATTTTTTCAATTCAAAAGAAATCAGAAAATAATAAAAATGGAACAAATAAAAATGGAAAAAACCAGTTGGAGGAAAAAGAAAGGCTATTAAGTTTTGACCTAATTGTACCTGCAATAATTCCCTTTCTGATGTCCTACATCTGCGAGCAGGACTTTTCACATTTCTCGTCAATTGTCTGAGGGTGGTGGCTATATAAACGCTTAACAGTACTGAAAACTGAACATGCACTACATGATGAAAGGTCAAATGATTGGTCTTTATTCGAACTCACACCCATCGCCAAAGAGTCCATTCTAACTAAAGGCAGAATGGAAGCGCCTCTGCGGCTTTCTGAGAATGTGCCTCTTTCTGTCTCGTGAAGAGCTGCATCTTGGAACCGAGAGGGGCAGGGTGCTCTGCTCTGTCTGACAGGGTCTCCCGCAGCTGGAGTGGGCTCGAAGTCAGTGAGTAGTTAAAGTAATATTGATCTTCTAATCAGAAAAATCCAAATGGAACCTTTTAAATTCAGCATGGCTCCTGAATTTGGGGAAGTAAGGTCATACAAATGCCGCCCTTAAATAAACCAATATCCACATAAATAAATTAATTTGCCCCTTCTTCTGGAATTCTCAAGGGCTTAAGGCATACTGAAAAAAAACCATTGGGTATTTGAAGGGGAATCAATGATGCAATGATAAAGGTTTTTGATCATTTTAAAGATTCATCGTAGTAAATGTATGACAATAATTAATGTATTAGTATGTTTCCACAACTGCTCAGGGATGACTGGGATCATTCATATTTTTTACACTTTCAAAATATAGCTTTGGAATAAAGAAGGACTTTAAAATAAAGGTAATTTATTGACCATAACTTCTTTTTTTCTGCCAATGCGAAATTCAAAGTTGTTCTTACCAAGGAAAAAAATGATGGTAATTTAAAAAAAAAACTATGTCTTCAATGATTATTAGATACCAGGCACTACATTCTCATTGGCAATTATGAGTATTGTCATCATTAAGCCATTCAATATTGATATCATGAATAAATGATGGGAACTGATCAAGTAAATTTTTCTCCAGTAGGAATTAACATAATTTTTTCCTTCAGTAAATGACTGAAAATTTTAAAAGGAGGAAATTATTCTAAGTCATTTAGAACCCACGTAATGTAAAGAACCATCTGTATTTTACTATTTAAATATTAAAACATTTAAAATATAGTTTTAAAGTTATAGCTTATCAGATTCATTAATGGCCTACAATGTGCAAGTTATGCAACCTTACTTGCTGAAGGCAGAGAAGATATAAAACACTGACTGATGTACAAGAGAATCCCGGTACTGGACCGCATCAATGCTCTATATCATGGAGAAGGTTGATAAACTTTTGCATCAGAGGTTGAACAAAGCACCAGAATCCACTCTGTGGCACATGCCTTCTGCAAACAAAAGTAGTTTGTGTCTCAGTCACTGCACAGTTGGCATTGTTAGTACATTTTGTTTGAATTTTTTGTGGCTGTGTTCCAAGCGTTTTGCTAACATTTTCTTAGTTTTTGTCGCTTATTGTACTGCTTTTAAATAAAATAAAATAAAAACATGGGCCTAAGAAAGAAGTTTTGGAAATAATTTTCATGATAAGGAACTGGTTAACTGTGCTATCAATATTGTTGGTGATAAACTCTTTTTAAAAAGTTAAAAAACTGCGACCCACTGGGTTTGAGGTTCAAATCCAGCAGCAGCTCTCCAGGAGCAAGGCTGGGCATCCTACTCCCACCACAAAGGAGCAGTGATGCCAAAAAAGAAAAAGAAAAGAAAAGTTAAAGAAATGCCAACGGCAGGCCAAATTAGACAGATTTTTGTTAGAGCAAGCCAGTCAAGTCTAGTGAAAAAGTACCAGGAATGGAAAAAACAAATCCTGAAAAGCAGCTACCAGTATATTTTATGGAAGGGGATTCCCCTTCTGAACAATGACTCTCCATATCTCCTCTCCACATCTTTGTCCACAGATCCAGATCCTCATCAACCTCAATGCATAGGCCATACTGTAGTTGTTAAAAACTTTTTAAATGGCATGCTTCTTATTTAAACCATGTTATTAGCTCTGAATGTATTCACTTTGAAATTTCTGTGTAGTGATTTATATTAAAAGCAAGGTTAGGGTAAAAACATGATGGTTGAGAATGGATTAATCTGTTTCAGTTATTTCTTATGGGAAAAAATGATTTGGAACTCGACAGCATCACATCTTGACACTCCTTCCAGAACAGATTAGCATCGTGGTCTGGAGTTCTGTATATCAAATCCAGACTTCAGCAGGGATCACCTCAGCAATTGTCCTCATAAATCAATAATTGACATCATGATAAACATAGAAAAATTAAATTTGTTTAGCATTTCACTGTACTTGGTCATGAAATCTCACAATGTATTGCATAGGACAAATCTTCTTCAAAGGGCCTCTTTAAAGTGCAAACAACAAGAATGTTACATTGAGAATTAGGGTCCTCATTCCTGATCCAAGTCATGGTGTTTTCAACTTCCTCCTGTGCATGTTCAGTAGAACAACAAATAAAGAAAACCAGAGAATAGATGCCTTTGAATATATTATGGACAACCAGAGATGAACGAGTTCATCTTGTGTTAGTACAACCAGAATGCTCCTTAGAAGACAGGATGGTGAGTGTGTCATGCACTCAGGAAGGACCAGTCCCTGGAGGAAATCAAAAGACTCATAAAACAACGAGTCAGTGAAAAAGGGGAGTAAGCTATAGAAGATAGGTTGACATGTGTTTAACCTTATTATAGATTAATCAGTTACGTATACTCTCTTTTTCTGGATGACAAAACAATTAACCCAAAGTCATACAGTTCATTAAATGTCTAAGGGAAAATTTCAATTAGGACAGGCCTATTAAATTCCAAATTTTATTCTCTATCAGTTTATCTTTCAATGTTTTCTCTTAACGCTATAATTTCTAAACATGCTCCTTTTATTTGCTCTTTTACAAATAATATCTTTCCTTTATACGTTTCACATTTTTAGCAATTAGGACTTGATTCTAGAGATTAAATTAGATAAATAAAAATCTTGATTTACTTTAATATTTTATGCCACATTTTACCCAAATTCAGGAACACTAACATTTTATAATTTATCTAAAATACACTGTAGATCATGAAGATATCATTTTGCCTAGAAATTAAAAAAAATAAGAATTGTCTATAAAGAACTGGCTAACATATCAGAGAACAGTGTTTTGATTAAAGATATTTGAAGCAAGAAAGAAGTATTTTTTAAAAAAGAAATATTTAGACTACTTATATAAGTGATAATATGGAGATTTCTCTTTAATTATTGAAGCATATATTTTTGTATAGTTTTCTAGTCATGTCTTCCTTGTTAGCTAAAACAAACAACCATCCTATTTCCATTTTTCTTTGACTTCTGGAAACCCCATGAATTACAGAGTAAAAAAACTCTTTAGGTTTATTTATTTGTCTATTTTTTAATTTATTTATTTTCTTTGGGTTGTAATCTCTATCGACATAGTTTGCAAGGTCTTTATCCTACAGTGCATTTGAGTGGGCAGAATCTGGAAACTTTTATATGAATAGCTGAATGCAAACCTATTTGTATCACTAAGCACCCATCTGTTAAAGGCAGCAACGTATAAATGATTCATGTCTGAGTCTCTAATAGCAACATGACTGCCTGAGTTAATCCTGCCACTGAATGCCATGGGCAAATTATCTGAGTGTGTGAAACAGCATTTTAATAATATGCAAAATGGGACTTATGATAGAAACTCCTTCAAAGTATGTCGGGTTGATTAGACAAATTAATATATGACAAGTGCAAAGGATAGGTCCTGTCACAATGCTCTATTGAGTATTAACAATTTTTATTATTTAGTTGTGACAGTTTCAAAAGATATTTGTACATTCTTTGATAACCGTCATTAAGATATATAGTCTAATTCTACTTTCCCATTGTATAAAAGAAGCCCGCTTATATGAAGAGGAATGTGGCATCAGAATTAGAAGAAGGCTTATTAACAACCATTGATATGCAGATGACAACTGATATGCAGATGCTGAAAATGAGGAGACATAAAGCACTTGCTGATGACGATCAAGATTGTAGTTTTCAGATTACAACTCAATAGAAGGATGACCAAGATCCTCACAAAAGGATCAATAGGGTCATCATGATCAATGGAGAAAAACTTAAAGTTGTCAAGGATTTTGTCCTGCTTGTATTCACAAACAATGCTCGGGAAGCAGTGATCAAGAGATCAGAAGACATATTACATTCGGGGGGATATCTACTGCACCAGACCTCTTTCCAGCATGGAAAAACAAGAGTTCCCCTTTGAGGACTGGGGTGTGCCTGACTCAAGTCAGGGTGCTTTCTATTGTCTCATGTGCATGTGAAATTGAACATCGAGGAAAGACAATCAAAGAAGAAGCCATGCATTTGAATTTGGCGTTGGAGAAGAATGTTGAAAATGCTAGTGAGTGCTAAAAAGACACACCAATGTGTTTTGTAAGAAATACACCAACTAGAGGCAAGGATGATAAGACTATCTTATGCACTTTGGACATGTTATCCTTAGAGATCAGTTCCTAAAAAGGACATCATGTTTGGTAAAGCAGAGGGACAGACAGCCAGGAGAAGTCCCTTATGAAGATGAATGGACAGCTTGGATGAAACATCAGCAGGATTGTGATGGTGGTACAGGACTGGGAAGTGTTTCCCTCTATGTGTAGAAGGTGTCTAGGTGTCAGAAAGGACTAAAAAACAATAACAACAGCAATTGTATATGGGAAGACTTGTGAGTGTTTTGAGCAATGTGACCACACAGTATAAATATACAGTATAAATTGTCTAGCTCATTCTGACTCAGCAATATTGTAGAATCTCCTAAATTATAAATCTGTATAGAAAAAGATGGCGCCTCAACTTATTCCTGTGTTGTGGCTGAGAGGTTTGAACCACCTACTTTGTGGTAGCAGTCTAGCATTTTACCATTATATGTATATACATTTTAAGTATATATACACATATATGATCATGAAGCTATATTCACACACATACACACATACCTGGATTACACACACACACACACATACACACACACACAGGTAAGTCAAAAAGTACTGTTCCTGAGGTTCCAATTCATACATACAAAACCAGGTTGGGAAACCCCATTGTGTTGTCTCTGATCACAGTTATGTTGTAGGTTAAAAAGAAATTTGAGTCTGTGTATTTGAGGGAGCAGAGAGTCATTTTTACTTAATGCATTATCTGCCACCTATGCAACAAGCATGGGTTCATTTAAACACAGTGCATTAGATGTATCTGTGAGAACTAGTCTGTATTAACTGAAAATCTAGTAGCAATACATTTCCCTTATCTTTATAGATAAATATGTATATATGAATATATAAATGTATAAAGCTATATATGCAACTATAAGTCTGTAAATGACATTCTAAATGATCATATATCCCCTCCTTCCTTAATGGGAAAAGTCCAGAGCACTGGCATAATTTGTATGAATTTGTTTGGCTGAGACATCCATGCTGGAGAATACTGAAGGAGAAGCAATAAAGATGGTCTGACACTCCAAGCGATGCAAGTGACGCCCACTCTTCAAGGCTTCCTGCTGGGCTCCGCTCTGTGTGTCCTTCTCCCCCTTATCCACCTGATTTCTGACCACAGAATTCATAAGCACAATGAATCACTTTTATCTATCAATCAATTGTAAAGAACATAATACTATCCCTTTTATTTTATGTGACATACATTAAACTAATGACACATTTTTGCCTAATAATTGAGGGAACAGTTTCAATTTATTATTTCATTGTTTTTTTCACATTATCTTGCCAATTAATCAATCCCAATCAATCCAATGGCCTGACTTAGAGATTTCTGCACTTTGCTTCCTGAACGCTTTATATGCTGGCATTGTCAGGTAAGTGTTGGACGACTAGCCAGGAGATCAGCCATTCTACCCCACCTGTCTCTGTAAGGGAAATGAGTCTGTCTGCTCCCGTAATGATATATCCTTTCAGAAATGCTATATAGATAAAGTTGCTTTGAGTCAGAATCAATTCAATGGCAGCGGATTGTATATAAATCCTACATTGCCATTACAAACCATTCTGGTGGCGTAGTAGATTATGCCTTGGACCGCTAACCAAAAAGTTGGCAGTTCAAAACCACCAGCCACTCTGCAGGGGAAAGATGAGGGTTTTTAATCCTAAAAAAAATTAGGGGGCTGAGCCCCCGTGGCATAAGTGCTTGAGTGTGGGTTTGTGTCCCACGGGCTTGGCAGTTCAAATCTAGCAGCTGCTCTCCAGAAGCAAGGCTGAGTAGCTCCCACAACCACTAGAGGGCAGTGATGCACCCCCCCCCCCCGCGAATAAAAAACAAAAACAAAAACAAAAAAAATTAGGGAATCCCTCAGGGGCAGTTCTCTTGTCATTTTTAGGGTTACTACGAGTTACCATGGCCCTATCACAGTGGCTTATTCCCATTACGAGTACACAGCTGCCAATATTTCTTCATGTACTTCAGGGCTGCCTCGTACCTTCCACCATGGGACAAGGACACTTTAGAGGTTACCGTCACTGCAGTCCCAAACATATTAACAGGCAGTTAGTAAAGATGACAGAGGAAGCCACTATAAGAGTTGAATGAGGGTTCTTTCAGGGAAGAAATGTGGAAGAAGAATCCAGAGTTAAACCGAGAGACAAACAAGAGTAAAAGAAGTCAAAGCCTCTTGTGCAAGGCAGAAAACCACACCAGCAAAAAAGAAGAGTGACAAATAGAGTCCTACTATAGGCTAAAGTAAAACAAACCTCATTGTAGCACAAAGTTGAAGGAAAAAAAATAATTTCACATCTCAAACATATAACAAACAACAATGAATTACTTACTATCTACTGCCAAAGACAATGCAAGTTAACTGCAGGGAAACAGTGTCCTTTACCCTTGGAGGATTGCTTGAACACAAACAGGATGACGGAGCCTTGAGGGTATAACAGTATCTTTCTGGAACTTCCTTGCTGGGGACAGAAAGAACTCTACAAAAAGAACTAAATATACCCTCACACGAGAAATTTTTTTAATCATTTGGGAATGCTTGTGGGTGCAAGAATGGTTGTTAATTGTGTCTCATGAAAACATCTTGAGCCTGAAATCTTTGTGTCTCAGTATTGTCCCTGTATTTCTATTGCAAACTCTCTCCTTTGGAGTGTAAATAAAGATCTGCATGTCTCTCTGTTGCAACTTGAGTAGTTCTTCCTTCTGATGCAGGTAGTTCCCAGCCAGGAAAGCGCTACATTTACAAGATTCCCAAAGTGATTTGATTACATAATAGGGTTTATAAGCAACACTCAAACAAATTGCCATTCAAAAAAGATAAAAATAGTAAAAGTCTCCCCTTGAAAGTCAAAATGAATAAACATTGCTAACCTCACCAAATGAAGTCAATCAGACTCTAATACCAGATCAAGAATGCGTTGCAAGAAAACTGTAAGTCTTTATTTTTCATGGATAAAGAAGAGTTCACCATAAATAAATGAGATTCCCCTTCAAAATGCAAGTCTTGTTCAACATAAAATAAACAATTTATTTTATTTTGTTGTCAGATTAAGTAAAAACATAATTCTATCAGTAGATGCAGTAAAAAGGGGGTGGGCATTTGGAAAAATCCAGCATAAAAAGGAAATAAAATAAAATTCATCATCAAGGAAGAATCAATGGATTGAATCGAGGAGCTGGGGAAGACTATTGAAAGTAATAGAGTGTTGAAAGGACAAAGTGATGTGTCTTGGAAGAACGATGGCCAGGGAGCCCCTTAGAGGCAGGGATGACAAGTCTTGGACTTACGGATATTGGACATGTTGACCAGAGAGACCAGTCACAGAAGAATGACATGGTTTGGTAAAGTTCAAGGGCCGAGAAGGAGCAGAAGGTGCTTGACAAGGCGAATTGACACTGTGGCTGCTGTGACAGGCACAGGCAATGGAAAACTTGGGAGAGTTGCACAGGAGAGGCAGTGTTCCTTCTGCTGGGCACAGGGTCCCTGTCACTCAGAACTGACTTGCCGGCACCTGACAACAATACAACATCGCTGTACACCACAGAACATCAAGCCTCCTCTCAACTATTGGTTTGAATTGATAGGTGTGTAGTTGTCAGGTATCTCTGAATCCGTTTAAATTAACAGTCATCCTATGTCCAAATGAATGACACTGACCAGTTACATGCCATCCTGACTCACAATTATTTCTAGATTTGAGCCTATCCTTGCAGCCAGTCAATCTCCTTCCGGGTCTTCCTGGCTGTACCTAGCAAGCAGGATGCACTTCTCCAGGGACCCGCGTCTACTAGTAGCATAACCGAAGCAGACGAGGCAAGGTCTCTCTATGCTACCTTCTCTGGAGCATTTCATTCCTTCTTCTGGCAGTGTAGGATAGGCTGATATTGTTAACCAATCCCCAAATTCAAAGGCATACATTCTTCTCTGGTGTTATTTAGTGTGCAGATTTGGCATGTATGCACAATGAATGAAAATGCCAATGCTTGGATCAGATGCCACTAGTCTTAAGAGTGACATGTTTGCTTCTCTAAAGAGGGATTTTGCAATATAGTTCTCCATTACAAATCTCTGTTTGATTTCTTGATGGTTGCTTCCATGGGTGCTGATTGTGAGTTCAAGTAAAATGACATATTTTACAGCTTCAATCGTGTATCTTTTAAGAATGTTGTTATTGTTCCAGTAATTTCTGTCCTCAGTTCTTTCACAAGGTCATGTTTCCCCCTACCAGTTCCAATCCTTCTTCCTTCTTTGCTATGTTCTCATTTGGATCACCAGTCAGTCAATGCAAGTGGACAGCATATTTATTCAAATACTGACTATAGAAAATGATACAAATCTTTAATTCCTTAATCACTCACTTCAGTTGTTGGTGCATAGTTTCGATAATATTCATATTAATATTCATATTAGTCTTCTTTGTAGACAATCATATATTATTTTCTCACTAACCATGTTATACTTCAGGTAAGGTCTTCTATTGGACAATGGTTGTGAATCCAATTTTTAATTCTTAGTATGGTAGATTAAACAAGAGGTTACCCCCAACAAAAACAGTTTTCCCCAAAAATTATGTATTTATTTATTTTACAAAAAAAACTTTATCACCTTCAAACTGCTCTCCATTACAGTTGAAATTTGTCAAATCTGTGATTTCATTCTTGAAAACAGTATTCAAACTCATCTGTTTGGTTGGTGATAACACCTCCCTTGTTTGTTTCATCATCTCTTCTATGTCAACAAATCACTCTTCTTTCCTGTCCCTTTGCATCTGAGGAAACAAAAAGAAGTCACTTAGAATGAGGTCAGATGAGTTAGGTGGGTGGAGCAAGAGAGGTAAAAACTGGTGCACTGAGATGCCTGAATGAGCAGGTGCATCGTTGTGGTGGCAAACCCAGTCCCTCTTCCTGTTGTTATACAAAATATTTTCACTGACTAAGATTTTTCTTCTTTCTACTCTATCTTTGTTTGGAAGTTTACTAAGATTTTTGCCCCATGTGTGATTTTGAAATGACCATGGTATAACTTATATCATCAAAGCAACTCCTCAGTCATCATATCATAAAAAAACTGACAGACAAGTGGTAATGACTTTTTTTAAAAAAGTATTATACCAATATTGATGCATGAGTAGTAGCAAATTTGTCATAAACTTCAAAATGATTATCCATATTGTTTTAACTTTAGATGGATTCTCCATCTCTTGAAAGTATAAACAGTGAAATTGAATAATTCATTTCTAGGTTCTGTACAAACTCTATTTGCTATGAAAGAGGGTCTAGCATCCAAATAAAGGAATCATTAACCCAGGTAGCAAAAGGCTTTTAAACTATCTTTAAATGTTTTGTTTTAAACAGTTATCTTGCTTTTGTTTTTATAAATGAACCTTCAGAGTTATCATTCCCAAGATATAAAGATATTAACATTTCAATATCCAAATCAGTCAAATGGATATCGGTAGGATGCTGATTGTAATATTGTTTTGGTAGCAATATTAACAATATGATCAAACCCATATAATCATATAATGAAACCCAGTGTCATAGAGGTAACTTTGATTCACTGATTTTCTTCACTCATCAAAATATAAATTTTAATTTTAGCAGTTGCTCAAAGGTATTCCAAACTCTCTACTGGACCTGGCTGTTCCGTGGTGACATCGGACCAGTTCTGACCCCAGGTCAATGTTTAGACAGGTCTCATAGCATTACAGACAAAGAGGATCAATAATTATATAATTATTAATTATACAATGGATAATTAATTAATTGTACAATTAATAAGGACCAATTGTATTGGAATTTTTAATAATTCATATTTTCCACAGGATCTCAACCTCAAATCATTAGTGCAGATGGATACCTACTGTCTGTGCTATAAACTCCTTCTTCAGTAAATTATTTCAAGTCATTGAAATCACTAAGATACTGGTTTCATCACAATGGTTAGGCTGAATTTCTCTCTTTGAATTTATACTCCTGACTGAGAGGAGGGAGTACAATTCTTAGTGCCATATAACTTCAAAGACTCTTGATTGAAGACACTCCTATATTCGGTGAAGCAAATGATTCATCTTGTCTTTTAATTTTTAACCATCTTGTAAGGTAAGCTGCAGCACATGTGGCAAATTCATATTTATATTCTCCCTCACCCTCTAAGTCATCATCTTTCTCAATAAGTGATCCTTGAATTTAAATTGACCATCACCCTCTCTTGTCTCTCCAAAGACAATTCTGCTAATTGGTTCTCACATACTGGTTTGTCTATCTGTTTAACCTGCATCCAATTATGTTCACAATGACCGCTTGTCTCATTAGGTAATATGTCAGATATTGTGCAATTATATACTTATCCCATGATTTCTGGGATGGTGCAAATGTGTAACACGCAACTGCTAACAAAAATGTGGGAGCTTTGGGTCCACTCAGGGGTGCTTTGGGAGAAAGACAGGTTTTTTCTATTTCTGAAAGATAAGCCATGATGAGTTAACCTACTCGGACTCACATAAGGAAGTGGCACCAACTTAATGACCACCTGACTACTGGCTATTCTGCCCACAGTCATGCGTCCTGAACTTTTAAGAAATAGAGCACATTTATTCTTCTCGATCTTCTAAAGTTTGACATTCAGTTAAAGCATTTTATAAGAGATTCATCACCTAGATGACTTTGATTTTACAGAACTATGGCCATTTCCCCGAAGTCTACACTGAGAAATATAGCAATTGATTTTTTTCTCGATTAGATGAAGAATTGCGTGGCAAAATATAATTTACTCAATACAGATGATTTTTGCTTCATTTTTCAAGATGCTTGTTTAAAAATTCAAGACAATTTTTGACCTACCACTATCTAGGATAAGAATTTTTGTCTGTATATATTTGTATGGTGATCTTACCTTTGACTTTATCTTTATTTTCTCCTCTTATTTCACCTTCATATCAGAGCCTATGACAGCAATTGTTTTCCCAGGTATAATCTTATCCTTCCACTTTGCTGTAAGGGAAGATATGGCAAAAATAAAAATCTAGTGACTATATCAATATTATTTTTTACCTCATTTCTGACTAGTAACTGAGAATGTAATACAATATTAAGGCTCTCAAACTCATCAATAGACACATAAGCTTAATATGAAGGTAAAATATAAACTGGATCCTTTGTAGACATCCTACTGGGATAACAGAAGCAGATAGATTATATTTTAAATTGCTTTTCTTTACAAAGCTCAGTGCTGGCTGATATGTCTGGAGAAACATGACCCCTCAAAAAATATTTACTAGAACCTATATCCCACTGACTTAATTTACCATGCCATCTAATATAAACTCCCCACACAAATTTTCTTTACCTTTAAAAATACAACCAGACTGTTCTCACCAATAATTGCTCAACTTTATTTTTAGCCGTGCTTGAATATACATCTTCTTCACTTCTCAGTACTTTATTTTTCTTTCTATTAGTGTTAATTGTGTAAGATGCTTGTTAGGTATATGGGGGTGGGGGATGGGCAAAAGAAGGAGAGTTGATGTCAGCAGGAACCTCAGCACAAAGGCAGAGGGGGAACCTTGTTTTCCCACATACATCTCCAATGCAAAGGAAAGTGAAGAGCAGATAAGACATATTTTGGAGAAAGCTGAGATGCTCACACTAATTCCACAGTAACAGAAAAGATTTTTAGGTTTGGGATCTGAAGACAAAGGCACAGCATGAAGTCTGTGGTGCAGGAGCACACGTACCTGGGAAAGACAGTACATATGCTATATACACTGCAGAAAACTGGCCAATAGTAGAAGACTCACCAGAAAGCTAGCCAGTGGGGGAAGGTGCAGCATTTGTAGAATAAAGTCTATGACTTTACTTTCTCCTAGACCTTTCAGACTAGTTAAGACTTTGTCTTCCTTTCCAAGGTGCTCCCTGCATAAGTGCTTTTGCTCCACCTTTTTCTCTGACTCTGATCTGAGTTCTGGCCCTTATCTGAAACCCTTCTTAGAAACAGGACCAGAAAAAGCAAGGAGTGGAGAGGCATTACATTCTGAATTGCCTTTGGGTAACATATTGAATATATAACTAACATTGTTATTTATGATAATAGAAAATAGTTAGCTGCCTGAGAAGAAAAGAAAATCTTATTCTCAGAGGAATGATAAAATTCTAAAGTCCAAATCAAATTGATTTTACTTTTATACTAGTAAGCTATTATAAGAAAAAAGAAAAGCCAGTACATAATGCAAAACCAGTACATAATTGCAGAAGAAGTCATTTATAATGGAAATATTCATAATACCCCAAATTTCTTAGTACTATGTTGAATAGCAATGGTAACCAGGATGTATTCCCCAATGAGCGAGGACACCCCGTGTTCCATTATGTGATAATGACTGAATTCTCAGGTTAAGAGGTTTAGAATTAACTTTAGGGGAATATAAAGCAATTGACCTGTGCTCCATAATCCTTTCCTAATTAAAGACCAACACATTAGGAACAACCCAGTTTCCATGAGAGCATTTAGGAAACTAAAAACAAACAAAAACAAAAAAAAATATTCTAGAACTTTGTATCTCAAGAGATAGTGAGTTACAAATGGTATCATTTGAGAGGAGGGAAAGTACCAGCACTCCTCCTCCCTGCTGGTTTACCTGACATTTTTAGTAGGACCCTTAAATGATTTGCATGTACATACAAATTTGAGAAACACACATTATAGAGACTAAGGTCGAGGTCATTAGTCAGCATTCTGCAAGAATAGATCAAACACAAGGAGTAATTGAAGAGATTTTATTGAACACGAGGGAAGGATTAAAATGGTAAAATATATCAAGACTATAATGAAGCAATCTGTTACAGACTATTTCTGGGACTATAGCAGATATAGCTGCAGGAAATTGAGCCCTTAAAATGCACACAAAAGAGAAAACAGCAAAGAGCATTGTTGTGCAGTGGTTGTGCTCTCCAGTGTCAAATGAAAGGTCAGCAGTTCAAAACCCACCAGGCACTGCACTGGAGACCATGAGGGTCTAATTTTGTAAATATCTCAGCCTTATGTGGCAGTTCCACTATTTTCTATGAGGAAGTGGTGGATTGGAATCAATTAAATAGCAATGTGCTTTCTGGGTTTTACAAAAACTGTAGTTTTAGCAAGTTGAATGCAGCCACTCAATCACAGATTAAAAGGGGAAAAACTTGGAAAGTAAATATCCAGATATTTGTCCTTCAATTATTTGTCTTTTCTTTTTTTTGCCATCTCTCATAGCTAAGCCTTGTTGATCAGGTAAAGCTATACTGATCAGTTTGTGTGACTTAATCTCTCGGGGAAAGACAGCAAGGTGGAAATAATGAAAGTTCCTCTGGAAGAGCAAATAAAAAGTATCCAGCAATTTATTATCATTTTTACATATCCTGTTTAGTAACTGATCCTCATATTTATTCACAGTAGTGATGGAATCCGCTAAAAGTCTAGTTTCATAATGAATGTCTGATCTATCTGAATGTGACCACAAGATTAATTTCTTAAGGGGCAATAGATAACATGATGATAAAGATAGAACAGACTGACGTGGTTAAGGATTTCATTTTCCTTGGATCCCCTATCAATGCTCATGGAATGTGCAATCAAGAAATCAAGAGATAGTTTTGTCTTGGAAAATCTACAGCAAAAGTATTCTTTAATGTTTAAAAGAGCAGACATACTCCTTTGTCACTGGGGTTGTTCTGCAATGACACAGTTCCCCTGGCCCCATGCCAAGTTCATGTCAACTACCTGAGTGCACATGTGCCTAGCATGGGGTCAAAAGAACCCTGGTGAACTGGCACCACAGTTTGTCTCTAGCTTGTACTGTCATTAGGAATGATTATTTATCACAGGTTGACTCGTTATCCATTTAGTCATCTCAACATCTGGAAGCTTGATACATTTAAAGAGCTCTACCTAGCTGGAAGTGCTTATGGTCCTTGCTTTCTTTTTGCCGATGCTTAAAACACGTTAAGAAAGCTAAACTCTGACAACCACCTTGAGCCATGCAACCCTTTTGCACTTGGAGGTAAGTGCCAATGGCAGATACATGAAAGATAACTGTGTAGTTGATATGGCAACACATCTCACAAATCCTAAATACATGATGTACTTAAGTTTGCTATATTTTACCAGTTGGTCTGTAAATGACTTAGTCTCGTGGAGCCCCCAGGTAGATCAGAGTGGGTGGGGAATGGCTGATATTTCACAGGTAGAGCTCCAGATACATCTGAGATGCCTCAAAGTCGGCATGGAAGAATTAGCTGCTGAATTCTAAATTATTTGGACCACCCAGGGACTCTTCCTATATTTATTTAAGTTTCTGTTACCTTGGACTTTGTCTTATGTGCAGTGACAGTGAATTATTTAATGTGGCTATTCATGTCTTTAACTCCCAGTCAAATTACCTTTTCTTGCATGGGTCTGGTAAGAAGGTAAGTGGAGACAGAGATATGATTCTCCTGTGAATAATTTTGAAGTTCCTACTGTACTGCCCTCCCTCTCCTGCATTATAAAAAGAGTCCTTTGAGAAGTAGAGAGAAGAATCTTAATGCCAGCAAGAGTCAGGATTGGTGCTTATATTCTGGACCCAAGATTCCTGCACAGTGAACCACCTGAATGAGAAGCAGCAACAGAACTGGGAGCCAGAGGATAGGACAGTGATGGACTTTGCAGCCCCAGGAGTAAGTAAAGCAAAATGCTTTTGTGGAGTAGGCAGCCTTGCGGAGTAGGGTACCTTTGGACATTTGGGGGGAAGTTAGAAATGAAGCTGAATGCCTTCCAATTGGGGTTTGCTGCAGTAGAATGCCTCTGGGCACTTAATTCTGCCATCTGGGTCTGAAGGAGACACACACAGCTTGAGCTGAATATCTGGAACAGAATGAGGAATTCCCAAAAATGGAGCAAAAAAGCTCAGTGCTATTGTGTAAGAGACTGGCTAATAGAATAGAATGAGTGTCTCTGATCACTTAATCCAGGTAGCTAGTTTTGCTGACCTAAGAAGCTTGAACTGAATGCTTTTGGGTTGAGGCATTACAACTTGTTAACTTCCTTAGTAAATACTTTAATCCTGAATTTTCCTGAGTTCTGTGGACCCATTACAATTAATGTCAAGCTCCAGATAGGTAAAGTGGAGAACATTAAGTAAGACTTCACAAAAGTAAAAATATTCACAATTCTAAAATAATAATTTGTTCATTAAGGATTGAGAATTATACTTAAACTCAGTCTATGCTTTCAAAATGTTAGCTATACAAATGAATGTACAAATTAGCTATACATGAATATGAATAATGTTAAGTTTATTTTTAAATAAACATCTATATCTTCATCTACTTTTCAGTATCCAAAGGAAAAATGTTTTCTTTTTATAAATGATTATTACAAACCAAAAAGCTATAGAAACATATAATGGAATTTCTAGGGTGTTCATATTAAAATTGAAATTGAAGACTTTCACTGATCATGTGGATTTATGGGTATGCCTGCATTTAATATATAAAGTGATACTAATAAGAAAATAGAACTCCTTAAAATGTTCTGGTGAGTTTCATTTTATTTATAAATAAACACATACTTTATAAACACAAATCACTTATTGAATATTAACGTCTCAGATAATGAGCTCAGGGCTGAGCCCCAGTGGCGTAGTGGTTGTGCGCAGGACTGCGCCCCACTGGGATGGAGGTTCAGTTCCAGCTCACAGAAGCAAAGACTGGGCCTCCTACTCCCACCCCCAGAGGGCAGTGATGCCTAAAAAACAATATAATGAGCTCAGTTGTTTAACCAAAAAGGAGTAAAATATATATTCATTACAGTATTCATTTTATTAAGATAAGTTACCATTTACCTAAAACTTCTTTGTCAATTGTAAAATAAAATTCTATAAAAGAAATAAGAAAACAAACATAAAACATGAAGAATCTTCAGGGAATGAGTAAAGCTTTTGTTTTGCACCCTGTTCCTAAGAGATAGAATATTAACATACTTAATTCATGTGTCTCCAAGTTTATTAGTGTTTTAAAACCAGTAGGAAATGTACTGTCATTAAGAATGCTGAAAATTATTTTATTTATGCTACTTGCTTTAATTGTCTCTTGACTGTGATTCTCAATACAGAAGGATTGATAGACTCTTTCTTATCATTGACTTAAAAATTCAGAAATCATAGAATTACAGAAAACAGATCTTGCAAGATTGTCATATTATCAAGTGTAATTCACAATTGCATTTTCAAATTCTCTTATGCAATATTCCAAAGAAATTATCCTCTAGTCACTATCACATGAACTATCTATCAGGTATTAATTTTACTAAGCCAAATGCTACACTCAGTTTTAGAATAGGCATACTTCTGATGTCCACAATCACAGGTAAATTATCTGCTTGCTCAGCACAAATAATTCTTTTTAAAGTTATTGCTATACTTTGTACGTACTGATTTATTTACCTTATAGTCCATGCATTTAAATTCCTACTTTACATTTCTTATTGAGTTTAATAGATGTGTAGCAAAGAATTTACATATACATCTCAGTGCATAGTTCTATGAGTGATAATAACAGATACATAGAATTTTATATACACCACTATTCTTAGGCTATAGTATAGTTCCATCACCCCAAAGATTTGCTCAGATTTGTATGTTCAGTCCTTCCCCTCATCATTAGCCCTTGAAAACCATTGATCAGTGTTCTTTCTATAATTTTGCCTAAGGATCCCCTGGTGTTTTAGTGATTTGCTCATTGAACTGCTACCTCCAGGGTTGGTAGTTCAAATGCATTAATTGCTTTACAAGAGAACAATAAGGCTTTCACTCTTGAAGTCTATGTGAATAGTTATTCTCTGTGCTATAGTGGGACTGTGAGTAAGACTTGTCTTACTGACCATGGGTGTGGTTTGTTATGCAATTTATTTCTGAGTTCTATCACTCAAGAAATGCAATTGAGGTCTATCATGTTGCTGAGTTTGAATAATAGATTCCCGGAAGTTCATTCTTCTTATTGCAGAATTTTATTGCATTTTATGAGTATACTAGAGCTTGCTCATTCACAGGTAGACACTCATTTCTCATTATTTGACAATTTTGAAGAGAACCTTTACAAACAGTTGATTGTTATTATTTATTTATTTTGGGTGAATTATTAAAAGTGGATTTGTTGGGCCATATGATAAATAAATGCTTAGTTTTATAAGAAAATGTTGCTTCCAATTGGTAATGTTTAATAAGCACCACTATATAAGCAATGTATCGAAATTTTAATGCCTTCTTCACATCCTCAACAGCATTGCTATAGTTGTTAGTTGACATACAGTCAATTCTGATTTAGCGCAACTCCGTGTGTTGATGATTTTGCTTTATTTTTTGCTTTTTATTTTTTATTCTAATACCTGTGGAATTCAACTCATTTTGATGTTAATTTGAATTTCACCAAAGGAAAGCTGGTGAGACAACGGATAAACAGATGACTGCTAAACACAATGTTGGCAATTCTAACACACCCAGTCACACACACCTCAGGAGAAAACCTGTTCCAACGACGGCAGCCTATGGGGAAGTCCGATCTGTCACAGGGGGTCATGAAAACAGTAATGGCTGATGGTGCTGAGTCTCCTCCTATGCTTATTCGCCATCTTGATACCGTGATACCTTGTTTCTTAGTATATTTATACAAATATTTTTGTGCATTTTCATAAACATGGGTTTTAAATTTTTATTCTCTATTGGTCTTAAATTTCCATCAATTTTGAGCCTGAGAGTCTTTTATATGTCTTGCACAAAAATGTTCATGTAATATGGGTACTGAAAATATTTTCTTCCTTTCTGTTGCTTATCCTTACATTCTTTTAGCTAGGCGATTTCATCAACAAACTTTTTAAGTCCTGAGAGAATTTAATTTTTTAAATAATGTAATTTGTCCTTTGTTTCATCTATGTAATCTTTCCTAATCTATGGTCATAAGATTTTCTTTAAGATTATTTTCTAGAAGTTCTCTAGTTCTTATTTTTGTATCTAATTCCTTTCATTTTTAAAATTCTTTTGTACTTTTGTATATAGTTACTATTTTTTGACATATATAGCTTTATATATAGTCATGGATTAACCATAGTTTTGACTTATATATAGTTTTGATTGTGGTCATGGTCATCCATTTCTCAAAGCACAGTGGAATATTATCCAAGATTGTTGTTGTTGTTTGAAGTCTATGTTAAGTAGGTTTTCTCTTCATTTTAGATTATGAAAAATTATGTATTTAATTACTTTATAAATATATAAATAATAATATACCGACTAAAATTTAAAAGGTTCATACAGCTGATTTCAGGCACCAAGTTTTCTCAGATGCTCTTTGGACCAAGACAGGAGAGGAATAGTCTCATAAAAATGCTCAGGTCTTAGAATCTTGACAAAAATCACAGTGACTAGAGAGTAGACATGGTTGTCTCCCAGGACAAGTGAGAAATGCATTGAATTTGCATGTTATAGTGTCTAAGTGTGCTATTATTGCCATGACTAAATCTTTTTGTTTGTCTCCTCTATTTAAAAAGTACAATAAAATCACTTTAAATGTATATAACTATAAAATTTACCAACTTTTAAAACATTCTAAATATTTTCTAACATATCTAAGAATGCATACTTTATAATGAAAAGTTATAATCATGGGGCTGAGCCCAGTGGCATAGTGGTTGTTTGCAGGACGACGGCCCACGGGGTTGACGGTTCAAATCCAGCAGCAGCTCTCCAGGAGTAAGACTGGGCCTCCTATTCCCACCAGGACAGTGATGCGTCCCCAAAAAAATAAAAGAAGAAAAGCTATAATCACAATTCTACCGTCATATTTAATTTGTTTCTATTTCAGTATCAAATGGCACACATATATCTTCTCTTATGTTTCCCTTTGCCAGAACATGTATACACATTCTGAGTACAGATGTAGGTTTCTTGTGTGAAAACGTTTAATAATTAAGTAAATAAAAATGATTTTTGAAATGTTTGAATATATTTATAAAATATATTCTCACAGTATTTTTTCATTTTATTTTAATATAATTTAGGTGGCTCTTACAGCTCTTATAACAACAATCCATACATCAGTTGTATCAAGCTTATTTGTACATGTTGCCATCATCCTTTGCTAGTCATTGACTTTCTATTGAGCCCTTGATATCAGTTCTTTCTCTCCCTTCCCCCATCCTCATGGCCCCTCATGATACATTATTATCATTTTCATATCTTACACTGATCCCTGTCTCCTTTTCCCCACGATTTCTGTTGTTCATCCCCCTGGAGGAGGATGGGGAACTTCTCACAGAATTTTTCAAACAACTTAGACATGTGTTTTATATTGTCGCCAGTTTCACAGAGGTCAGAAATTCTGAAACATTCCATTGTGCTCATGTTGAATCCGTACATAGACCAGCAAGCAGACATTAGAGCAGAGAAAGGAAATGCTACAGCAGGAAAGGTATGCATCTGGCTTTACTACACTTCCTTTTCTTACCATGTATACTTTTGCCACATTTATATTAATGACCCTCACCAACAGAAACGTTCAAGAATGTGAGAAAGCTGGAAAGCAAAGATAAGACTGAGATTCTTAAGATATTTGAAAGTAAAAAAGTAGCCAAATCAGGCATCACACAAAATCAATAATTCTTCTTTCTGTTCTCATAGGTGGGTGAGGGCACTCCAATATAAAGCTAATGTTGTATTACATCTAGAGTAAAAGAAGTAGTGTGTTCATTATGGTGAACCTTTGGCAAATATTTTAGTATAATTTAATATATGTAGAAACAGACTGAAACAATTATGTAAAATTGAGATTTAAATTACATAATTTTATAAAAGTATTCAAACATACAACCCTTACAGAATTTTACACTTATGTGATGTTGATTGCATTCTTTAAGTTGTAAAAATTATTACTTTTTTCCCCAAATTATATGACCTAGGATAGGTTAGACTTCAGCCTCAGTTTCTCATCTAACATTTTAAAATTTGTTCTGTTATTTTGATCCTATGTTGAGAATACTTTTTTAAAGCATTATGCTAACACAGAGGCTTTTACTAAATAAGCCAAATTATTATTTGACATAGTATTGACTTTAGGATCTGTTTTTACTCTAAAGTTAAAGACTGAAGGTTTTCTCAGGGGGTTGTGCAAACAGAATGGCTGCAAAAAGTTTGGAATGCTTAATAATTTTAAATTTTGTTCCAAACCTGTCTCCATTTGTATCAGAATTCAATGATTTAAAATTTAATGCAAATGATTATGGCAACCTGGCATGGCACCTTCCTTATAGCTTCATGGCAAGGGAAGCATGTGTTTGTCAGACTATTTCCACAGCCTTACTAATGTGAATAGAGCTGCAATGAACATGAGAGAGATAAGTTTGTACTCGAATTTTCCCTCTGATTCCTCATTCAATTTCTTGTCCTAGACAGAGGTTGGGGAAGATTAATTTTTGTACATTTCATAACGTTGTTAATTTTTAATATGCTGACTGTGGTGGTCATGTACTCATTTGTCAATTTCCTGATTGGGAGTCTAAGGTTGGAGTCTAGCCTGCGAATCAGGAGAAAGTCATGCCCACACAGAGACCTCATTGGCTACTCATTGACTATCTCCAGATTGACAGGTTAGACTCCACCCCTAGGCTCCCAATCATGAAATTGACACACGAGTATATGACTGCCACAGATCACCATTTGTCAATTTCACAATTTTGCATAAATCTGTAACCATATTTAAATTTAAAATAAACAATAAAATCATATCTATACCTAACAGGATAAGACTAAAATGCATACAATTCAAATGTGTCACCATCATTTAAAAATAGCATTCTATAAGTGAACAAAGCAAAAGATATCCTGTGTCTTACAGTTGCAGTTACATAATATCTACTCCTTGATCCTATAATCCTCACCTATGAGAGTTTGTAAGCCAACCATTTCATGCCTCTATTCCCCAGTGGAAAGGTCTGAGCACACAACTCCAATTCCAATTATAGGGGCAGCCACCTCTCCCCACAGGGAAGTTTGCTAAGGAGGTCAGCACTGAAGCTGCAGTTTGGGGAGTGGGATATGCCTGGAAAGAGCACATGAGAAAAAATAAAGGGGAAAGAAGAGAGAATGGAATGCATCCTGGCCCACTGAGCCTTCAGGATGATATTCCCACTCAGACAGTCGATGCACAGAAAGGATCATATGGGCATTCCCACTATGAAATATGCCTACCCTCACTGACCCAAGGCCCTTCCAGGTCAAAAATGGAGAAACAGAATCAGGATTATACCCTTTCTGACCCAAGCACATCCTGGCAAAACACTAAGGGTATGCAATATAGTAAGGAGTTCCTGATGGAGTGCCAAGGATATACTTTGAGGCCAGGGTATGGTGCCCCATCTGACTCAATCAGAGGATACTCCTCGAGGTTAACAAACTGACTTTGAACTATTTACAGGTTTTATATCACTATTATTTTTATTTTTCACATATATATGACATTTTTTGTTGATATCATTGTTTTATCATCTTTGGTTTCTTCATTTTAGGATGCCTTTTTGGGTACATATTGTTATCTCTGCAGGTCTATCTCAATAAAATAGCCTTGGCAAATAGTCTGGATGTGAAAATGAGGGACCTGATGGTTCTAGGAGCATATGGGTGATGGGGAGGAGGGCGAAAGTGTATTTTGAATCACAACAAGTGATTCAAAATTAGTGACAAGGTGAGTATGAGAGGTCTGATAGGAACTGATCAAAAGTAATGCAACAGAGAGAAAATACTGAAACCCCAATGGAGGTAGAGCATGGTTGTGGGACAAGAGGAAAGTAAAAGGAAATAGAGGAAAGGGGGGTTAAGGGCATTTATAGAGGTCTAAATACAGGTATGTACATAGGTGAATGTGTTTATATGTGATAATGAGGAAATAGATCAATGTGCATATACTTATAGGGTTAGTATTAGGACAGTAGTTGGGCATTGGACCTCCACTCAAGTACTTCTCCAGTGCAAGAATATTTTGTTCTATTAAATTGGAATTCTATGATGCTCACGTTCCCAACACAATCACTGAACACAAATGTGTCCTTAAGCAAAGGTGGTGAAGAAAGCTAATGGTGCCTGGCTATCAAAAGATGTAGCATCTGGGGTCTTAAAGGCTTGAAAGTAAATAAGCTACCATCTAGATCAGAAGCAACAAAATCCACATGGAAAAAGCTTAACAGTTTGTGGGACCAAGAGATGTCAAAAGGATCAGTTGTCAGACTTCAAGAAATAAAAATCATAACATTGCATGCTCACCTTCCTGATATGATCTCTGAAGACAAATATGTGCATAAGCAAATGTGGTGAAGAATGCTGATGGTGCCCGGATATCCAAAGATATAGTGTCTGAGGTCTTAAAGGCTTGAAAGTAAAAAAGCAGCCATCTAGCTCAGAAGCAACAAATCCCACATGGAAGAAGCACACCAGCTTGTGTAACCATGAGGTATTGAAGGAATTCGGTGTCAGACATCAAATAACTAAAATTGTATCATTATAAAGAGGAGAAATACAGATTGGGAACCCAAAGCCCATCAATTGGTGAAGCAACGTCCCTTGACAGAGGGGTTGAAGGGAGGAAATGAGCCAGTCAAGGTACAGGACAGTAACAATGAAATATGCAGATTTCCTCTAGCTCTCAAATGCTTCCTCCCACCCACTCTCAGGATCCCAATTCTACCTGAAAAATCCAGCTAGACCAGGGGATGTACATTGGAAGCTTCTAGAAATTAATGAAAATTAGAGAACAACACACTAAACCCTGTGGAAGTTACCAGAGGATCCTTGATCACAGTAAACACACATATGAAGAACAGAGCGAGGCTTATGGTCGACACCCTATCACAAATCCTTCTGCCCTTGGACCAGTCAGAAGAGTAATCCTTCTAATAGCAAAAGAAAAGAAATTATAAAAATCAGAGCAGGGATTAGTGAGTAGGAAAACAAAAAGCAAGGGAGAAAGTCAATGCAATAATAATGTGGTTTTTCTAAAGGACTAATAGAATGAACAAACCATTGACAAACCTACCAAAACCATCAATATCCAGGATGAGGGAAGAAATGGAAAATTACAGTGGACCCTAGGTCCTAATTAAATAAGGACCTAATTAAAAGACTAATTGTACAGTACTATGGAGGACTTTACTCCAATGTATACAATACATCGAAGATATGTATAAGTACCTGGAAAAACAAACCCTCTGTTGATTGTATCATATTGATGTCAAAAACTTAAACAGACTCATAACACATGAAGAAATAGATAAAGTTATCAAAGAACTACCAAGAACAAAAAAGTCCCAGCCCAAATGGCTTCACAGAAGAACTCTGCCAAGCATACAGGGAAGAGCTGGCACCAATTCTACACAAGATCTTCCAGACTTAGAAAATGAGGGAAACCCCCCAAACAGAATCTATGAAGCTAGCATAACATTGATACCAGAACCAGGCAAGGATCTAACAAGAATAGAGAACTGCAGGCCGATGTATCTAATGAATATTGATGCAGATGTAATTTGACCAAATTTTAGTCACTAGAATATAAACATATATAGAAAGAATAATCCATCATGAGCATGTAATACTCATACCAGAGATGCAGTTAAAGTTTAACATATCATCTGTCATTTTGATAGGAAAAAGGACAAAAGCATAATAATATCAATAGATTCAGGAAAAAACATTGAACAATATTCAACACCCATTCCTAGTGAATGCCATCAAGAAAATAGGATCTATTTGAAAAACAAATAGCCAGGGTTACAATCAATACAGAAAAGTTGAAAATATTTTCACTGAAAAGGGAATCAGATGAGGATGCTCCTTTTCTCTACAATTATTGAACATCATTCAGGAGATCCTAGCTAATTATATAAAGCTATGAAATGATATCAAAGGTAAACATCTGGGGAAAGAAGCAAAATATTTTTATTTGATGAGATTATTAAAAAAGTGGTCAAGTATGTAATAACTTTCACAATAACCAAACATAAAGTGAAATATTTAGGTATATACCTAACCTAAAAACATCAAAGAATCTCTATGAGGAAACTGGAGAACATTATTACAAGAAACAAAAAGAAACCATCACAAATGGGAAAACACCCCATGCTTTTGAATTGGCAGACTCAAGATTGTAATGATGCCAATCTTACCTAAGGCACTGTCTAAGTTCAATGCAACCCCAATGTAAATGCCATAATCTTAATTCAACAAAATGAAAAAGCTGATTACCAAATTCATATGGAAAGGGAAGAAGCCCAGAATTGACAAAGAGCTCCTCAAGATGAAGAATCGAGTGGACAGGCTTGCATTACCAGCATTTAAAACTTATTATTCATCCATGGCTGTCAGCACAGCATGCTACTGGTATAATGAATGATGCCAGAACCAATGGATAAAAACAGGAAAACCAGAAATAAAACTAGTAAAATAAAGACAACTCATCTTTGATAAGTTTCCCATAAATATCAAATGGGAAACAGATGCCCTGTTCAACAAATGGTATTGGAAAAACTGGATGACAGAGTAATGACATTTTGTAAATTATTAAGGATTAATTCAGGAGGGGGAGAAAGGAAATATGGTGAGCTGATACCGGGGGTCTAAGTGGAAGGAGGATGTTTAGAGAATGATGCTGGCAAAAAAAAATGTGCAAATGTTGACTGCATTTAATTGATGTATGTATTGATCATGAAAAGAGTAGGATGAGACCCCAATAAAATGATTAAAATAAAAATAAAGAATGAAGCAAGATCCTTATCACACTTCAAACTTAAGTAAAAATTCAAAGTGGATCATAGACTTCATAAAAAAAAACCCACAGTATCAGTATCATCAATGAAAATAGGAACAAATCTAATTAATTTAGCATGGGAAATGTATGGCTTATTAGATGCAAGGAAGTATACACTCTCAAATGAAGATTAAACACAGATAGACCAGCTGAGCCCTGGTGGCGCAGTTGTGTGCGGGACTGCGGCCTACATCGTTGATGGTTCAAATCCAGCAGCAACTCTTTAGGAGCAAGGTTGGGCTTCCTACTCCCCCCAGGGCAGTGAAGCAAAAAAAAAAAAAAATCACTCTGAGTCTAGTTAGTTACTAGACTCAATTAAAAAAAGAACACACACACACAGGTGGGCCATATTAAAGGTAAAACACTTGTGTACATCGTAAGACTCCAGCAAGAAAGAAATAAGAAAGCCCACAGTTCAGGAAAAGATATTTAGTGATGAAATATCCGATAAGGGGCATATTACTAAAATCTACAGAATCTAAAATCTCCAAACCTGCAAAAGCAACCAAACAGTGCAACAAGGAGGTGGGCAATAGGTTTGAACAGAAGATTCACAAAGGAAGACACTAGAATAACCAATAAGCATATAGAAAAAAGTTCTATATAATTAGCCACCCAGCAAATATAAATTAATAACTATGAGATAACACCTAATACCAGCAAAGATAGACCAATTAAAAAAAAAACCCACAAAGCAACAAACGTTGAAAGGGGTATGGTGAGCTAGGACTCTCAGTAACTACTGGTGGTCTCGTGGCTATATGGAAAGCCACTGTGGAAAGTAATTTGGTGATACCTAAAATAGTTGGAAATTGAGATACCCATGACCCAGTAATTCCACTACTGGGCATATACCCAGAAGAATTAAGAAATAGAACAGGACCAGATTATCTGCTTTCCAACGTTCATCATTGTGCAACTCACTAAGGCAAAACATTGGATACCACCCACATTTCCACTACTTAGTCAATGGATCAAAGAATCCTCGGTATATCCACACAATGGAATTCTACACATCACAAAAATAGTGATGAAAAGATCAGCCACCTCATCTTTTGGGAAGGGCTGGAGGGTATTAGTGTGAGTGAAGCTAGCCGAGCACAAAGGTCAAGTAGCACAGGAGTGCACTAAGGGAAGAACAGGCAGCAGCGCCATCTAAAGGACAGTGGCCGCAGAACACTACTCCTGGGCTGAGCGGCAGATCCTCTGGCATGAGTCAGACCAATGCTAATGAAACATATACTAGCAAACAAATAAAAATAGAATTAAATGAAATAAAAGAACAAAAATGATGCATATAGCACTGTGCTGAAAGGCATTTTCTCACTCCTCTCATATCACTTTAAGTCCAATAGAGGGGTGAGGAAACAAAAAAGACGACAATGGGGGACGAGGGTAGCAATCCACTCCAGGCAAGGGTGTTATTTATACCCCCATAGGAAAGGGAGACTGAGAGCAGACTGCATTCCCACGTGCCGATCCTTGAGGGCAGAATTTTTGTACAGAACAGCTCTTTCCCAGTGATGGCTGAAGGGCTGGCTTCATTTTATGACATGACCTCCTCTCCGAAGATGACAGTCCTGTAGAGGGCAGCCCTAAAGATAGAGTTCTGGGAGAGCAGCTGGTCTAACAAGCACACATGGTGGAAAACCAAGAGGGGAAAGCAATAGACCAGTGATGGGTGTGAAATCTAAAAGACCCCAGGGAATCCGGATTTTAGATTTCTTCCTCAGTGGGCAGCACTTGGCTTCTCACCCAAACTGGTTGAGGCTACCCAAAAGAGGACCAAGGTGAGAGCGAAGGACAAGACACTGCTCCATCCCTGAGTGCAGGAAGAACAATAGGGACCTGTAGGACACATGTCTATCAACATGAAGTGTGAGGACTAAAAGGGAGAGTATAAGGGCTGCTAGGTAAGCTGGTAATGGAATATAAAACCTTGAAATAAACGGGATTGGTCTGAAGGATTATAACAGGTCCTGTTCACTATTTAAAAGAGAGATATTAATTTGCTCTGGGTCAGGATGCTCATACAGATTTGGATCGATTTATATGGTCTTTCTCTCCATCTTCTTCTCCCTCCATACTCCGCCCACTTTGGTGTCTATCTATTTATGTATAGTACATAGGTGGGATAAGCAACACCATGGAGATAGACAGAGGGCCAACAGTTCCTGGGATGGGTGGGGAGGGGGTGCATGTGAGAGGATGAGGAGGGAGAAGGTGATTGGGGAGCCAATGTGGACAGGGGTATAACAAGGGTTATATAATTGTTGGTGAGGAGGATTTAGCATTCACGGCAGGGTTTGGTCAACTGAAAAGTATCAGAGAGGAATTATTGAGAGGTAAATGATGGGTGGGTAACCATGATAGTGGGACAGAAGGAAAGAAAAATAGGAAATAAGAAAGCAAAACATTTATATATGTGTATATATGTATAAATATAATAATATAAGTATGGAAATATATAATTATATAAAGAAATGTATTTGTCTGGTGTGTGCATTTATGTAAGTATGATAAAGGAAGCAGAATGACCTTTGGGCTCTATGAAAATCTCACCTAATGGATTGTTTTAATGTGGTTCTGTATGATTATATGAGGCACGGTTCTCTAGAGAAACAAAACCAGGACACTTAGGATCAGGTATATATAATGATCGGTTTATACAGTTAGAAGGTATATAACAGCTAATTAGTCCACACAGTAGTACTGAGGGTTCTGTTCCATGCACTTCTGTGGAACAGTTAATATACTGGGAGTCCTGCAACTCACATGGGCTGCCATATCCAAGAACAAAAAATCAGACAGCAGAGTTTTCTCTCAGATAAGACAGGCAGAGTCTGTCTGCAGGCATCAGAATGTTGGTTGGTTCCCTAACAGTCAGCAGCTCAGATTAGTGAAGCAGGCCCAACATGATGTCAAATTCAAGGGATGCCCCATGCACAAGGATGAGATCCACAAGCCTCAAGGTCAAGTAATGTACACACGAGCAGTGTGGTGAAAAAGGTCTTGAAGATGCCTCAAGCTCTAGCAACAGGGCCCATAGGTTAGCTTGGCCACAGGGAGAGTAGCACACAGGTTGAGGCAGCAGCACACTGGTCTGATCACCAAGGAGCAAAAAAGATATGAAATTCCAGTCATCTTCATTTGTATCAATAGTCTTTCACTCAAGCTGAGACCTGATCAAACTCCACCCACATTTTCCTATTGGCTTAGTTGCCACAATAAACCTAACTATCACAGTGATACTCAGCTTCCCGACACAATCACTGAAGACAAAATGAGTGAACATGCAAATCTGGTGAATCTGATGACACCAGGTATTAAAAAATATAGTATCTGCAGTCTGTAAAGATTTAATTCAAACAAGTGGCCATCAAGCAGAGAAGTAACAAAGCCAACATGGACGAAGTACACCAGCCTGTGTGATCATTTATTAAGTGTCCAGGGGAATTGGTATCAGAAATTCAAAAACAAGTACTGTAATCAAATTGATGTGAAGGGGCATGGACAATGTGAAAACCCAAAATTCACCTGTAAGTCAATTGGACAAGACCTCGCAGAAAGACCAGGCATTGGCAATGAGTTGTATAGCACTGATGAAACACATTAATGATCCTCTGTTCTTTAATAGTTCCTCCCCTTTGCTATTAAGTTTTACTTTTCACTTCTTTAATATTGTTAGATGTAAATATGTTCATATGTTTAATTGAGATCACTAGATGCAGGAATGTCAGGATGGATGACACTTCAGGAATAGCAATGACAGTATTGATTCCCTGAGTATATTGAGTCCAAAGAATGAGGAAGTTGATTGAAATGATGATTATATAACCCCACTCAAGTGGAGCGAATAACAGATTTGTAGGTGAATTTAGTATATTGGATGGAGTTAGATTTGGCATATACATATATGTATGCATTATATAATATATTAATATCATGCATAATCTATTGATGTAATATATGTATATTACACAAACATATATATCACACACACACATATATACATCAACAACAAGGGTTCCGAGGGGAAAGAGTGGGGGAGGGAGGGGATATAGGGAAGATGATATCAAAGAGTGCAACAATTATACAAGTATGTGTGATGTATTTGAATTATGGAATGTCATGACATTTGTAAGAGCTCCCAATTAAAAAAAGTCTCTGACTCATAACTTGCATAACTGTACAAAATGTTGCTCGTTTTGTGTTATCCTAATGATTGATTGTCAGTTAGATCATTTTGAACCATAATGTTTTTTTCTGACTGACTTCTGGAAGTAGATTGCTAGGCTTTCCCCCTGTTGTGCCTTAGCCTGGATGCTCTCTTGGAACATGGTAAGCATCAAATAAATACATGAGCTTCTATTGTAGAAAACATGTTAGCTGAGCATGAGGCCTTCACACGGAAAAGGAAAATTCTGTCACTGAACCACCACCACCCCTTATGAAAGTTAGAACCGGAGGTATAGTGTATGCTGTTGATGAAGTTAAAAAGATTAAATCACGTAATTGTATGGCCTTTGGGAGATTGAGGGGGACTTCTTAAAGACTCAATACCAAATATATATGCACACACATATATATTCCTTAATAACAAATGTGTGTGTATATAAATATATATCTTATTCTTTTATCTCCTTTTAGTCCCTTCTCCACTTCTCCTTTCTGGTTCATCTCAGTTTGGTTGTTGAATAGGTGAGTTACAAATGGGTGAATTGCTTTTGCTGTTTGCCTACTCTGTGAATTAAGAGGGCTACAATGTTGTTGCTAGTTGTGATAGATTGTGACTTATGATGGTCCCTTGTGTGCAGAGAAGAACTGCTGGAAAGGATTTTCAAGTCTGTGACCTTTCAGAAGCAGATCACCAGGCTTATTTTCCAAGAGCCTCTGGGGTGATATCTAACCCCTAACCTTTCAGCTAACAGTCAACACTTAATCATTTGTACTACTCAAAGCCTACAGCTATTCTAGTACCAACTAAGGCCATTTTCAAATTATCTTCAATCATTATAAAATCACGGAAGAGTTATAACAAAAAGCTGGTATAAATGATCTATTTCAGTGATTCAATAGCTACTTGGCCAAATTTATATTCCTACCACTTATTTTATAAGGGTTTTCAGATTTGCTGCATTCAAATAAATTTATATTCTCCCTGAAAATGCAGGTGACCCCATATGACTCCACCTGTATCTCTGAGAGGGTTTTTCAATCTTCACCAGCTTTTATATTACCTTCAGGGAACATTTTTATTGCTATGTGCGTGTGCAGTAATACAAATGGGATTGCTCTCTCCTAATCCTTTGAAACTTGTAGTCAACAAATATACATAATAGCAAAGTTGCAAACATGGATGAACTTTACAGAAAAACACGATTTTCAAATAAATGACAGTGCTGTATTTGGCTAACACTGTGGGTTGTAGTACCCCTAAATAGTCATTGGTTCTCTATTAAAATCTTTGCTAAGAGCTTATATTTGCTAACAAACTATTTCTACAGTTATCATTTATCTGTTCAATAGGTAGCAAAGTTGTTTGAAAACAAAAAATAAAGATTATCACATTATTTATTGGAAGATAGTGTGGTCTAGTTAAATGATATGTGTGACTTATATGATTTTGAGAAAGATTCCAACTCTGATATTTTATTGCTTTATGACCTTCAGCAAGTAACTTAATCTAATCCCATTGAACCAAAGCTCTTTTTATATGCATAAAATGACTTATTTTACTACAAAAACATGGGATTTTTTTAGGATTTCCATGATAACTATATCAGATAATCTTGTAACAAATTACTTTCCTTTTTAACTCCATCTGCCTTTTGGAGGATTCTTAAAAAGAATCTGGACTCAAGAACCTACACTTGCTGTATCTGAGTATGTTTTTGATATGAGCATCAGTTTAAGGATCTACAGCCAGGAACTCAGAATCCTTTGTTGGATTCTTTAAGGTAAAATAAACCTATGCTGTATCTAACCACCACTGAAATCGCTGGTCATCAAATCATTATGAATGAGGGGGAGAGCAGGTTGGGCACCCAAGGCCCACTGGTGGGTAATTGGTCACCCCTTTACAGGGCAGTCACAGGGAGGAGACAGGCAAGGTGCAGCCGGGCAATGATGATGCATACAAGTTTCCTCTAATTTCTGAAGCCTTCTTCCCCCTCTCCCCCCTCCCCCCCACCAACCATCATGGTCCCAGCTCTACCTTACAAATCCAGATGGACTGAAATACACTGAGGTACACTAGTAGAGAGGGAAGCTGGAGATATGGGGAGACCACAATGGATGACACCCTTCAGGCCAATGGTTAGATTGGAGATTCTGGAAGGGTAGAGAAAAGGTGGGGTAGAGAGACAGAACCAACTGGAAGGATATACACATAAGCTCCTATTTGAAGGACAGACATCAAAGGAGTGGGTTGGGGGAGAGGTCGGGCAGTGTAAGATATGACAGAACAATAATAATGTATAAAGAATTGAGGGTTGGTGGGGAGGCGAGAGAAGGGAAGAGGGGAAGGAATGGAAAAGCAGATACTAGGGGCTTGTGGCATGGTCCTTCTTCCAAGGGACCCAACTTTCCCCTCATTCAAGTGGTTGTGGGTCTGTAAACTGGCTCAGGTCTGGGAATTGGTTGAGTGATCGTGACTGCCTATCCCTCTGTTCACCTGATCCAGCATTCTTCTGCCTGTATAGGTCACGCAAATATTTAGTAGGTTTCCCATCTATTTCACTCCTAGGGACACCATGACTAGGTAGCCAATGCCATAATTCCACATGAGACAGGCTGCTTTGATTACCACAAAAGCCTTGCTGTCTATTATAACCATGTCCACCCTGTCTCTGTTGATTCACTTCTGACACTTGCCCTCTGTTACCACGGAGTCCAATCAGCCCCATTGTGGGCAAATGTCAGAGTTCACTTAAGGCAGTTCCCACAGTTAATTCTGGTGCACACAACAAAGCAGTTATAGGAGTCTTCAAAGATGCTGGGGCCCGCCCACCTCACAAACATTCCTTATGGTTGTAGTGAAGAATATATAGACCCCTTTCGGGGTCTATGGGAATATCCTGATAAATCCATTCCACCATACCAACTTTCCTCAGCTGTTGGATGCCTTCTTCTACAGTGTATCAAGGTAGGTCAGGCACCTCAAGTTGGTCTAATCTAGGCCATCTGGCAGCCCATGCCTCAGTGAACCAGCCAAATAAGGAGTTGGTTCCTCTCTTAGCCTCTCTCGCTGAGACATCGAAAGAAGAATCTGTGCTTAAGGGTCCCATATCCAGAAACTCAGACTGGTCTAATATTACATTTCTTGCACCAGTATCCCACATCCTCAGTAACCATTCCCAGGGATACTCCCCAGGCTTTTGCTTGTACGTATTTGAAAGCTCGAACAGTTCTTTGTGAGTATAGCATACTTCTTCTTGAGTATTCAACTCGGTCTCACCCTTAGGAGCTTTCCTTGTCTTAATTTTAGTTATAGGTCTAGCAGAAACTATCTATGGTGAGGGTGTTTCCTGGGTGTTCTCAGCATTATCTTGTAAGTCATTTCCCTCAGGCAATGGTAGAGATGCAGCCCCACCTGGCGTTTCACCTTGAGTAGGTTGGTTGATCTGCTCAAGTGTAGGTTGCTTTGTTGATAATAGACTACTATCTTCAGCTGGGAGGAGCAGACCTATTGACTGGGCTGGTTCACTTGTTTCTAATGGTGGCATAATATCCTCCTTTTCTGGATCATCAGCCCATACATTCCCATGCCATGTTTCAGAGTCCCAATTTTTTCCTATCAATGCCCTCACTTTGGCTTCCGACACTGCTCTAGATCTGCCATTCAGCTAACGCTGTAATTCAGCCACTCGTGTAATGAGACTTTGGACCTGGTTCTCAGCAATATCAGCTCTTTTACTACAGACAAGAAGACTTTCCTTTGTAGCACAGGCCAATGCCTTCAAGTCCGTGAGTCGGCACTTAAGGCATGCTTCTGAGGCTCTGAGGCAATTCCTCTCCTTAATCACATAGTCCATTGTTAGGAGGACCAGCCAACCAGCTTCCTTATACTTGGCATCATGACAAAACTGCTGGAATATTATCAGACATATGTTCTCCCAGAGCCTCTCCTGTAACCAGCACCCAATCCATCAGTGCTCCTACTTTAGTTATTAGCTTTGCTATTTCACACCATGGACTAGTAGGATTGGCAAAATTACTCATGGCTTTGGGTGTAGAATTAGCCTCACCAGTGCTCTTAAAACAAATCAGATTGGAGAACCAATCAAAGAGACCTATGTTTATGATTTTATTTCTCTAGAAGCACCCCATTCTCAGTACCACTTGTGTCAGGCAGGGTTCTCTTAGAGAAATAAAATTCAGGACACTAGTAATTCTTTATATATATTTATATATTGAGAAAGGTATATAAGATAAGAAAGAAAAAGTTAACTATAAAGTAATACAGATTGCTCGGTGCAACTCACTTGTGTGAGGCAACTAGAAGACTGGCAGGCCTTCAAACCTTGAGAGCCACTGATTAATCCTCTGTAGAGCAATCCAGGCTATCTGGTTACAGGCAGCAAACAGCAGAGCAGGTCATCAACAGTCAGCCAGATGACAGAGTCCAACAGTCCCCAGCTCAAGAGATGTATATCCCAGGAGCATGGCGAAGTAGGGCTTGAAGGATCCTCAACTCACATCAACACAGTCCACGATTAGGTGTCCCATGGGTAGTGTTGCTTGGAGGTCCAGACACAGGATGAACAAGGCAGCTTTCTGGTCCAAAGATCCAGAAGCAAGAGAGAGGGCAGGACTGCCGAGCCCTTCCTACCTCTGCCCTTCAATTCATCCTGCCTGTTCATTGGCCGTGCCATCACAACAGACCCACCAATCTTCTGTGGCCATGTTGGCATAACAAACCTACCCATCACAATCCACCCCTTGCCAACATGGCACCTGTACACAATTTTTTACCCATATAGAGTTTCTAGAATCAAAGAAATCAAACTTATACTTAACATCAAACATCTATCTTGCATGTAAATGAGAACACACTGAGTCCAATTGTAGCTGATATATCATCTATGAGCAAAGAAAAGATTCAATAAGCTCATAAACAGAAAATACATGAACAATCACAAACCTAGCTTCTGCAATTGATCACATGGTCGTAATTGGTAGGTAGAACTACCTTCTTCTACTATCCATTCTGTATTACCTTTGTCCTCAGCAATCACTTCAACTGGTTGTTTTTTTTTTTTTTGGCCTGGTGGGGTGACCCAGACCTTCATTCCTGAGGGGTGTAGGTCATTAGATGTCCTGTCATGATGGGTTTGCTGTAATTTACCATTAACTTTTATCACAGGGCATGGTAGCACTAAGAGTCGGACTATGGGATCTCTTGGATTCCAGATATATTCCTCTTTACCGCCATTATGTAACACCAGTCCAATTTCTTCTTGATAATCTGTATCAATCACACCATTCAGCACAGTGACACCCTTCCTGATCTGTTGATCCAAAGTCATGAGAAGCCTAAAGTGGCCAGGGGGCATTCTCAGCTGCCAGTTCAGTGGAATCCGTGCTGTGTTTCCAGGTGGGAGAGTTCCTTCCTTTAGGACCAGGACCTCCAGTCCCGAAGAACATAGGGTTGCTGGGACAGGAAGCAAAAATGCTGCAAGTGGGTCAATAGGAGTAATAGTGAGTGGTACCACTCCAGTTTCCACCCCTTGGTTTCTGGACCCATGAATCCTGGCTATTGGAGACACAGCACCATATATTGGCCGCTAGTTTAAAGTGTATACAGCTTCCTGGAGAACACTGCCCCAGCCTCGCAAGTGTTGCCACATAGTTTGCATGGCAGTTGTGTCTTCAGAAGCCCATTCCATCATTCTATCAAGCCAGCTGCTTCAGGATGATGAGGAACATGATATGACCAGTGGATTCCTTGCACATGGGCCCATTGCCGCACTGAATTTGCTGTAAAGTGAGTTCCTTGATCTGAAGCAATGCTATATGGGATGTCATGCCGGTGGATGAGGCATTCTCTAAGTCCATGAATGGTGGTTTGGGCAGAAGCATTGTGTGCAGGAAAGGCAAATCCATATCCAGAATATGTGTCTATTTCAGTCAGAACAAAGCACTGCCCCCTCCAGGATGGGAGTGGTCCTATATAATCAACTTGCCACCAAGTTGCCCGTTGATCTCCCCAAGGAATGGTTCTGTACCTTGGACTTAACGTCGGTTTCTGCTGCTGGCAAATAGGGCACTCAGCAGTGGCTGTGTCCAAGTCAGCCTTGGTGAGTGGAAGTCCATGTTGCTGTGCCCATGCATAACCTCCATCCCTGCCACCATGTCCACTTTGTTCATGTACCCATTGCGCAATAACAGGAGTGGCAGAGGAAAGAAGCGGGCCAGTCTCCAGAGTGCGTGTCATCTTATCTACTTGATTGTTAAAGTCCTCCTCTTCAGAGGTAACCCTTTGATGAGCATTCACATGAGACACAATTACATTTACTTTTTTGGCCCATTCAGAGAGATCCATCCATATATCTCTTCCCCACACCTCCTTGTCACCAATCCTCCAATCATGTTCCTTCCAAGTCCCTGACCATCCAGCCAAGCCATTAGCCACAGCCCACGAATCAGTACACAGTCTCACATCTGGCCACTTTTTCTTGTAGGCGAACTGAATGGCCAAGTGCACTGCTCGAAGTTCTGCCGATTGGGAGGATTTTCCTTCACCACTATCTTTCAGGGAGATCCCAGAAAGGGGCTATAGCGCTACTGCTGTCCACTTATGAGTGGCACCTGCATATCGTGCAGAGTCATCCGTGAACCAAGCATGACTTTTCTGTTCTTTAGTCAAATTATTATAAGGAACTCCCCAAGAGGCCATCGGTGCAGATTTAGAAAGAGAAAGTAATGTGACTGGAGTGGGGACTGTGGGCATTTGGGCCACTTCTTCATGCAGTTTACTTGTACCCTCTGGTCCTGCTCTGGCTCAATCTCATATGTACCACTTCCATTTAACAATGGAGAGTTGCTGTGCACATCCAACTTTATGACTCTGTGAGTCAGACAATACCCAGTTCGTGATGGGTAGTTCTGGCCTTATGGTGACTTTGTGGCCCAAGGTGAGGTGTTCAGTCTCCACCAAGGCCCAATAACAGGCCAACAGCTGATTTTCAAAGGGGGAGTAGTTGTCTGCAGAAGATGGGAGGACTTTACTCCAAAATCCCAATGGTCTACACTGTGATTCACCAATAGGGGTCTGCCAAAGACTCCACACTGCGTCTTTATCAACAACTGACACATCTAGCACCATTGGGTCAGCTGGATCTTATGGTCCCAGTGGCAAAGCAGCTTGCACAGCAGTGTGAACCTGTTGCAGAGCCTTTTCTTGTTCCAGGTCCCACTCAAACTTGGAGGCCTTTCATGTCACCTGATAAATAGGTTGTAGTAGAACACCCAAGTGAGGGATATGTTGCCTCCAAAATCTGAAAAGGCCCACCAGGCATTGTGCCCCCTGTTTTGTTGTTGGGGGAGCCAGATGCAATAGTTTGTTCTTCACTACAGGGCTCAAGGGAAAAGGCGGACGATTGGAGAACAATAATAGAAGTGGACATGTGAGGGTGCTTGACACAGCATGCTTATTTATATATTGTGAAAAACGATATATGAGCCCCCAATAAAATGATTTTAAAAAATAATACAGAAAAAAATGGAAAAGTAGTCCTCTCCCAGGTAAAATCAAAGAAAGTAACGGGGAACTCTGCTGAGCGGTTCTCTGTCTGAGGGTCGTGACTCCGTTGAGGGTCACGGCCTTTTCACAGGGGTATGTTATGATTCATAACTGTAGCAAAATGACAGTGATGAAAAAGCAATGCAAATAATGTGATGGTAGTGGGGTCACCACAGCGTGAGGAACTGTAGTAAAGAGTCGTGGTATGAGGAAGGTTGAGAACCACAGCTCCTCATGCTCCAGTTTGTGATCCTCCTGCTTCTTCATCTGGCTTCATGTTGACTAACTTCTTGAGTACACCCATCTTTGAAGCCTAAAGCTTACATCTGACATGTATACTTTACCTCCGCTTTACAGGACTGAATTTACTTCTGTAGGCCATTTATCAGTGTACATAAATATAGGTAGATTGGTATAGATAGATACACACAGAAGCATCAATTGTTTGGTTTCTCTATAGAACCCAACTTGTCATTTACAAGAAGTTACTTTTTTCCTTTTAATTTTGTTTGACCATTATAATAAGATGGAAAATTTACACTTAATTGTGTTAACATTAGTATGTGTATAAGAACTTATGTTTTTGAAATATTTAGTTTATGATTATAATTACTTACATTCCCCTCATAGTTAGGAATCTATTAATTTGAATCTGGACCAAAATCTATAGATGACATTGTGCTCTCTGTAGCTTTAGCCTTAAACTCTGATTTGAACTCCCACTCATACATCCAACTTGCTATTAGGCATATCTCCTAAAATTCTACAGACAACCAAACACAATATATGCAATAGCCAACATGTCCAATCCCCAAACCAGTTGTTGACCTGGATCACATTTTCTTCTTCATGCTCAATCCCAAACACTCAGGTTTCTTTTTTAATATCAAGGGAACCTACCCTTCCCACGCAATGATGCTTGGAATTTATTTCATAGCTAATTATTATAACATGCAACTCAGGAGATGTTCGTCTCCTTTCCTATGTTATATTCTCCAACAATGTAATTGTTTGAAAGTAGGATCACAGGATTCCTGGGATGCACTTAAAGAAAAATGTCCTGTTGGGTTAGAAGGGAAATCTATCATCATTGAGAATGTAATGTTTAGTTTCACGTTCAATCTGTGATGATAACCGCATGTATTCCATGTACATTGAAACCCATGAGAACTGGAACTTGATTAGATGGCAGTGATTTTTCCAAGTGTTGAAAGCTTTCTATTTTGAAAAAGTGTAGTCTTATTAGCTTTCTATTGCTTTTTTTGAGTGGGGATTACTTGTTTTACTCCTTTGATGGGTTCCCTCTTTTGTAGGGTTTATGCTAATGCGTAGATGCAACTAGTCTTAAACATGAATGTCAATGTATTTGGTAGAAGCAGAATGCTAAATTTAAGGGTGATTGTAGTTCGAAAATACAATAATTTTAGAGATATCACTTCATTAAATATGTTACAAATGATTGATAAAGTAATTAAAATCCATAAACTTCATATGAAATATTTGCTGTTTACTTTAATATTCTATATTTAGAATGACTTCTAATTAGAGATAAACCTTATTAAGTGTGGAAAAACTCCAAGTGATTTCAAAAATGCCTAATTAAAGCTCTACAGTGTAAGCATGCTTTGTTGCGTATTTTCTAAAACTCTCCATAGATTTCTACATTCCTTGGAAATGCTTCCTTAATTGTAAATTGGTTCAATAACTTCCATGTAGCATAAGAACAACTTTTTCAATGTTATAAATAGCCAAAACTTTTCTGATCTCTATTCCTCTTACAATTATAATACTGATATTCTATTGTTTATATTGGCATCTCTCTACCTATCCCTATCTCTGTTTCTTTTAAAATATGTTACCTGCATGTGTCAAAAGAATATAGGGAAATGTTTGGGAAAATTATCTTTGATAGTGCACACAGATGTATTACCTAGTTACACGAACTCTCACACATGTCTAGAATGGCCAAATATTGATATTTAGTGCATGGTGAGAAAAGAATAGAAGCTGTATTATTTTTGTTTACTTATTGGTTAAGACCTTATCATTTGAATAGCTCTTTGATCCAGTTTAAATTTGTTCTAGTATTAAGCATTATCAGCTTTTCTTCATATTGGGGTTTTTCTCCATTTTACTTTGCTTGTTTTTTTTTTTTTTTTGGAGGGGGAGGGCATCACCGCCCTCAGGTGGTGGGAGTAGGAGGCCCAGCCTTTGCTCCATGGAACTGGAATTGAACCTCCATCCCAGTGGGCCGCAGTCCTGCGCACAACCACTAAGTCACCGGGGCTCAGCCTCCATTTTACTTTGTTATTGTTCAACTTTCATTACTGTGTTTGGTTTTATTTATTTAATTTTTTGTTATATAATTTTTGCCTATGAAATCCAGGGTAGATAATATATAGATACATTGAGTGGATTAATGGTTTCTTAGTAACATGGAAGAGAAGATTGGGGGAAATGGAGAGCTAATAACAATGAGTATACAAAGAAATGTTCTAAAATTGATTGTGGTGATGATTGCACAACTCTTCTTGATATGATTCAACTATTTGATTATAGGTTAGATTGTAAATGTCTATAGCTAGCTATATTTTTTAGTTAGCTAACTATATTTTTTTAACTGTTAACCTATTTTGGTTAATGGAGTAGTTTATCAGAGCTAAAAATTACCTTGAATGTCACTTAGTCCACCTTATATACATATTTTGTTGGTATCCTGCTAAAAAGTTTTATGTTAATTAAGCTGTTCTAGAGGGCAAAATGTAGATCTATGACTCAAGAGGGACTAAGACAGTCTTTGGCTACCTAAAAATCTTTAAGGAATAATCACAGATTTGGGAATATATGACACTTAAAAAATTAAAGACAATAGTTGAGAGTTTAAGTTTATGAATACTACCTGAAAAAGTCAATTTGTGACAGTTACATACAGGTAAAAATGATCAAAACTAATAGTGTTTTTGTTTCAGATCCTTTAAGATATATGAATTAAGAGATTTCCCCCAAATGACAAAAATTACACAGATATGATATAAAATGGTCCTTGGAAAATATTCTAAATTGCTTTACCTGAATTAACTCAGAGAAGTGCTAGTGATATAGCAACTGAATTATAATCTGTTTCTAACAAAGTTATGTTTGTGTTCAATCTGAAATTATTTTTAAGAATGAATCTTTATTTTGAAACCCTTCACAAGAATTTGTTGAATTAAAGAAAATAATATTTTCTAAACTGGAGCATTAATAAATTAGGTTATCAATATTATAGTACATGTGTATATCATCATTCTTTGTAAAATCAAATTTGAATCGTGTGTGATAGAGAAAAGAAGTAAATATGTATATAAAAGAAAATAATGATGGTGCTTTTATGATGAATTTAATAATACCTACTATATTTTAGCAGTATCAGACTCCAAGCCTCTGCATTTTCTTACACACAGTACTTAAAAGGGTGCTGGAATTCTTTACAACCATTTTTTTAATCCATTTATTTATTAGAGAAGGATTACTCAATATGATTCTCTGACGTTCACTGTGAAATAGTTAGATATCAAATCCTTTTGATTTAGAAATATATATGTTGATTTAAAATATGTATGTAAATTCTTCCATTTACCCATCATTTGTCTGTCAGTTTGGTCCACTGTGATGGTTTCCACCTTTCTGTTAAGCTGTTAATAGTTTTCTCATAATTAACAGGAAAATATTTAATAATAGGTAATAATAGTCAAATCAATACAATGACATACCACTGGTATGGATATTATTGAAAAATCAGCAATTAGTCTATGTTCATGCAGATGTGGAGAAATGAAAAGAGTTGTACTCTCCTGGTAAAAATTCAAAATGTTCGTGTGTTGTGGAGAGGACAAGCCACTGTGTCAGTCCATCTTGTAGAATCCACTTTTTGGTTGTTGCCTCCAAAAGTTACACATACAGTATCATAGGACCTTAGAGGGTCATCCCCTTAGAATCAAGGAAAGCGGTTCAAATAGATACTTGTACAACAGTAACACTGGTGCTTATTCATGCACATCCAATAGAGTCACTGAATGCCAGTGAAGGAGAGGAAGACTTCAATGAGCTCAATTGACACCCTGGCTGTAGCCATGGGCTCGAGCTTAGGAATCATGAGGAAGACGCAGACGAAGCCGTGTAGAGTTCTGTTGTGTGCTGGGTCTCTATGTGCTAGAACTGATTTGGTGGCCCCTCACCACCATCCCAGCAACAAAGTAAAAAAAAAAAAAAAAAAGATGAAAATAATCCAAATGATCATAAAAAGCCACATTGATAAAAGGTGGCAGATACCACGAATAGAGGATTTTTCATCTATAAAGAAAAATAGCATTCTAATTCCTGCTACAACATAGACAAGTCTTGAATATTCATTTTAGCTGAAATAAGTTACACCCAAAGGAGCACATAGAAAATTATTGCTTTTATATGAATATGCTACTGGTCTGTCAGTTGCCATCAAGTCAGTTGTGGCCCACGTTGGCCTCCTGCTTAACTGACTCTACTTCACAATCCTATGTTTGAACCATGGTTGCAGCCACTACGCCAATCCATCTTGTAGAAGCACTGATTGTGTATCCAAGTCAAGATAAAATCCTTGACAACTTCAATCTTCTGTCCATTTATGATGTCACAACTAGTCCAGTTATAAGGATTTGGTCTTCTTGATATTGAATGACAAGCCATAACAAAGGCTGCAATCCTCAATCTTCATCAGCAAGTGCTTCAATTCAAGCCTTCCTTACTTTCAGAAGTTTGAGACATCTTCTTATCACAGGTGGTTAACAAGCTTTCCTTCCATCCTGATGCCTCATTTTTCTTCATCCAACCCAGCTTTTCTAATTTACTTAGCACACACTTTGAATAAGCATGACGAGAAAATAGACTTTTCCTGATTTTTAACAGTTTTCCTTTCCCACAACTGTCTCTTGATCCAGGTAGAAAGTCTGCAGAAATAAAATTTAAAAATCTGGAATTCTTATTCTTCGCAAGGTTACCCAGAGTTTGTTATGGTTCTCACAGAGAAATGCCTTGGCAGAGTAATAAAACACAAATAAGCTTCTTTCTGCTACTCTCTGTTTTCATTCAGTATTCATCTGACATGGGCAATAATGTCCTTTGTTCCATGCCCTCTTCTGAATCCTGCCTGAACCTTTGACAGTTCTCTGACCATGTAGTTCTGCAGCAACCATTGTTCAGCAAAATTTTAATTACATGTTATATTAATGATATTGATTTATAATTTTAACTATCTGCATGAATCATCTCTTTTTCTTTTTTTCAATAGGTATAAATAGGTATCTCTTTCAACCAGTTGGCCAAGTAGCTGTCTTCCAAATTTTTTGATACAGATGTGTGAGGGCTTTCAGTGCTTCATCAGCTGATTAAAACATTTCAAAATATGAATATGTAGAAGAGACAAATTTACAAATATAAAAAGGTAATTAGAGCCTATCATGGGCTGTATGCAGATATAGCAGTTATTGAGCAATTATTGTGTTGAAATACAGCAATTATTGCTTAACAAGTACAGAATAGCTGGTTTGGGTGATGAAAAAGTTTGAAAAAATATATTGATGATTGATTAATTTCACTGTATGAGAGTCCTGGTGGCATAGTGATTATGTTTTGAATATACAAGTTTAACAGTTCAAACCACCAGGTGAGGCTTTCTAATCCTGTAACAAGTTACATGATCAGAAATTCAAAAGGGAGGTTCTATTGTGGACTGTAGGGTCAATGTCAGTTGGCATCACCTCAGTGGAAAGGATTAACTTTATATTTTTAAAAAAATAAACACAAAAAGTTCTAAGCCCTGTGTCTACAAATGTCAGGTGCTATACATACATATAATAGAATCCCAAACTGAGTGGAATAAAAAATATATTGCAATACATAATGAGAAAATGTTTTAATATTTCTTGAGTAATATTATACCATATCCTGAAAAACTCCAAGTGAGATAAAGAAAAGTAAAATCAAAATAAAATTAATTTAAGTAAAATTATGAAACCCTGTCGAAAATAGGCATATTTAAAACAGTGAGCTGAAAATGAGATGAAGAATAAGTATAATATGAAAAGACAATAATGGGAGGAGGAAAGGAAAGATAAAATAAGGAAAGAAGAAAAGAGAAAGGAAGCAAGATTGTAAGTGCCTTCAAGTTGACTCAGACACATATCGACTCCAGACACATCAGAGCAAAACACTGCCCAGTCCTGCGCTGTCACCCCAGCTGTGCCTATGTTTGCGCCTATGTTAGCCAATGTGTTAATGTATCTTATTGAAGGTCTTCCTCTTTTTGCTGCCCCCTTACTTTAGCCCAAATAATGTCTTCCTCCAAGACTTGTTCCCCTGATAACATGTTTAAATTACGTGGAACAAAGTCTCGCCACCACTGCTTCTAAAGAGCATTCTGACTGTACTTCTTCCAAGAAAGATTTCTTTGTTCGTTAAGCAACAACAACAAGCCACCATAATATAGAAAAGTGACAGGCAAATGATGAAGGTGGGGCATGAGAGGGATGAGTGGAGGGATTCAGAAAGAAGGGAAAAAAGAAAGGAAAAGAGCATTAAAAATTATTCTGAATTTGCTATCAATAAGACACATTTTTTGTTTTTTAAACCCCCTGTGGCATAATGGTGTTACTTTAGACTGATAACCACAAGATCAGCAGTTTGAAACCATTGGCCTCTCTGTGGGAGAAAAAGGAGGCCTCTAGTCCCATCGTCAGTTACAATCATGGAAACTTACAGGGGCTACACGAGCAGCTCCAACTCTCCTACTGGTCCCTTTAAGTCAGAATTGGCTGGATGGTAGTGTGTTTAGGGCCAGTTGAGAGATTTGAAACACAAGTTGTTTTTCTTTTCCTGCGTATTAAGAGAACTCTGGTAGGGTAGGTCCTTCCTCAGTGGGCTGATCACAACAAGGTCAGAGGTTCTAAATAATCAGCAACTCTGCAAGAAAAAGATGAGGCTCTCTGCTCCTGTAGAGCTACAACCTCTGAAACCCAACAGGACAGTTCCACTCTGTTCTCTGTGAGTCAGAAATGACTCCCCGGGTTCCTGAGTTGTTTTCTTGTAACATCAATAGTAATACAATCTGAAAGAAAATAAACTGTTACGTTTGAAATCCTAAGCAAGAAAAAAGTCAAGATTTCAATTGTCTATGTAGCATATATAATAGAATAGAAGAATAAATATTTTAAGTGCATGTTTAAAGGAATAGAATAACTATATTTTTAAAAGCACAGAAACAAAACTGCAGAGATTCATAATTCTAAAAGAAAGCTATAGAAATATTATAGGAACTTTTCAAACTGAGATAAGAAATCATTTGAAAACATGGATTTAACAAGAAAATTATAACTGTTGAATGGATTTGTTACTAAACTTATTTAAAATATTACTAAACTTATTTCACAGCTCATACGAAAATATTTTTTTCTTGGATTTTTAGACAAACTCTATTCCTGGAGTTGTTTGGGGCACTGGTTCAGAAAAGTCCATTACATAGACCACCTCAGGTCTTGTTTCTTAGATGTGGTGTTCCACTACATTTTCAGATATCAAGTTGTACTAATTGTTGTAAAATATTATATTGTAATTTATTGACTCAGACATAGTGACCCCATACACACCAAAAAAAGCATGAATTATCATCGTAGTTTTAAATATGAGAAGAATTCAGATGCACAAATTATAGGATCAGACAAAAATGTATAAAATATTAGAAAAGAGTTAGATATTGAAGGACTTCCAGGGGAAGCTGTATATGGCCTGCTGGTGGTAATTGGCTATGTGTTGGATTGCCAGTCACAGCAGTTGCTCAAACACACCAGTCACACTGCAGTCTTTAAATGATATAAAGCTTTGGAAACCCAAAGGGGAAGTTCTTCTCTAGCCTACAGGGTCTCTAAAATTTAGAACCAATTAAATGGCAGCAGCTTTTATTTTGGGTACTACGAGCTGTGGAACACACACAAGAGGGGTACTGCAAAGCTTGATTGGAGGGGGAAATAAAAAAGGAAACTGAAAAGGTACATCTATGGAAGGTATGAGAGCAACTGAGTGTCAAAATGTAGGGCTTTAAAGCCATTTCGTAAATATTTAGTACATTTGCACTGTTCTTCAAACTAGACTGTAAATATTTCACACCATTTTAATATACAAAAGTTAATGATTGATTTATGCCAAATGTTTCAGAGGTGAGGTTTCCTGGGTTGTTTAGAGTGTACTTAGAGTGTTTATTAGACCTAAATTTATTTTATAGTATATTTCATAATTTCCCAAATAGCCTCTTATAATGTCATTAATAATGAGCTTTGTTTTGTTCTGTTTTACAAAGAATCTTTTTATTATAAAGCATCATCCTTCCTATAGTTGAGGAGGCTTTTGAATATTAAATTGTAATAATTCACAATCTTACTATATATACAAACTTTCTAAGTAATATTTACTCATAATTTTCTGCCTGAAAGTCATATTTTAATTTTCTCAGACAGAACTATGCTTAACCATTGGCTATAAGTTGTATGTAGGTCTACTCTTTGTTTGAAAATAAAATATATATATATATATATTTTTTTGTGGGGGGGGTGGTTTATCACTGCCTCTGGGGGTCTTGGGCACTATCCAGTGCTGCTCCTGTTAGCCGCTGCTGGATTTGAACCGCCAAACCCGCAGGCTGCAGTCCCACACTCAACCACTTAGCCACCAGGGCTCAGCCTGAAAATAAAATATTATAAGACTCCAAACATGTGGGTATGGAAAACTTTTCCATTTGGAACTTGAGAGAAAGGACAATGTTCACCATTTTGCTTATAAAGATACAATTTTATAAACAATGTTCCTGTGTATTATAAAATAAAATCATACAATATTTCACAGAATAAAAAACATATTTCAATGTGCTGCATTATATCTACTAGTAGGAGAAATAAAGTTTAGGGTATTTAGGATACAATTTAAAGATTATAGGATTACAGACTGTGAAAATTTGTATTTATATAAGAAAGTTGGAATGATCTCATTTTGAATCACTGTAGGGAGGAAAGGTTAAGTTATTTAAGCAAAGGGCATTGTAATATTTGAAGGGTTTATGAAAATATATATGCCATGGAATTTGTTGAACTATTGAGAGTGGTATTTTAGATTTTGTCTTGAATTCATCTAAAAAGATGTGGCTGTGGAAGTATAAAAACTTATTTTAACAGTGCAGAGTAGTCAAGGGAATGATAAATTTTACTTGTTGAACAGGACTTACCTTAGAGACTTAAAAATATAAAGGTTGTAGACAGCTGTTTTAATTATCTGAAAAAATATTCTTTTATGTGAGAAACTAGTTGAGGCGATTGTTCGCTCAGTCTTCTAACTATCTGAGTGAGTATATAAAAACAATCACTGAATCCAGTAATGCTATCTTAAAGTTATTTTTTAATTTCTATTCCAATACTATTCATATCTATTAAATAATTTTAAATATTCTGATAACACAAATTAACATGATGAATATTAATCTTTTGGAAAGAAGTTAAATACCTACATTGTCACATTAGTATACAATGACACAACTATTTTGTCATAACAAAAATAATTATACTATCACTGAGTCTGTTCTTTGTTTGAAAAATAAATGTTATATGACTCCACGCATGGATTCATGAAGAAATTTTCTATTTTGGAACTTGGGAAAAAGGATAATACTCACCACTATATGTAGAGAGACATAATATTATAAAAATACCCCTTTGTATTATAAAAATAATATCATACTATTTCACAGATTAAGATATACATGCAGTATCTACAACATATAGCATATAACAAAACATATAGCAAACACTCACTGAAAAGGCAGGGAACAAAGAAAACATCAAAGTGGAGGCCAGATGGTATTCTGAACTTGTTCTTAATTGTAGAGTAGCTAAGACATGCTGAATAAACTTGAAGTCAAAGAACTGAACAGGAAATTCAAAGGGGCATCTCAAGAAAACAAAATTAAATAGTATAATGAAATCTGCAGAGACCTTGTGTTAGAAAATCAAAATGGTATAATATACTCAACATGCCTTAAACTGAAAGAACTTGAGAACTGAAAGAACAAGGCTTGAGTTGCAAAATTGAAAGTTTCCATGGACAAAATACTGAAGGATACAGGATGCATCAAAAGAAGATGAAAAGTATACACAGTAACTTCACCAAAACCCAGGGGAAAGTCTACAATATCCTCAAGATCCAGTGGTACTTAAGTACAAACTAGAAGACATTCACCACAAAGAAAAGAATTGAGAGAATATCAACTGAAATGTTTCAACAAGCTCATGAAGCACTGGAAGCATTTACTCATCTGTGCTGCCAACCTTCCTCCCACCCCCCACACCCCATACTCTCCCACCAAGAAGATAAATGAAGAAAGGAACTTTGGCCAATTGACTGGAATGGATCTGTGTTTGTACTTGTGGAAATGAAAAGTGACCCAACAGAACAATATTTTAGAGATCTATATCACTAATATCACATGTAAGTAGCATTTTGCTGAAGATCACCGACAGTTATAACAGTGCAATGACATGGAACTGGCAAAGATTTGGGCACAATAAAGAAGGGATGTAACAGCTGATGTCAAGCAGATCTTAGCTGAAAGCAGACAATATGAGAAAGATGCTTGTGCTTCACTGACTATGCAAACCCTATTGCTGTGTGGATCATGACTAACTATGGACAACCTTGAAAAGAATGGAAATTCCAGATCACTTCATTATTATCACACAGAACTTGAACATGGATCCAGGCAGTTGTATAAATAGAACAAGGGATTATTCCATGATTTAAAATAATGTCAGGCTTGCATCCTCTCACCATATGTACATCAGAGATTCTAGACTGTAAGAACATATGCATAAAAATCACTGGGGTGCTAACTAAGCCAAGTCACTGAGTGTTTCCGACTCAGTTGCCCCACATACCACTGAAAACTAGAAAATGTATATGAAAGTCTAGGGTAAATAATACATTTGAATTATGTCACTGGCGAAGACTGTTAAAAGCACCATTGACTGCCAGAAAAAGAAACAAATTTGTCTTGTAAGAAGTTTACTGGATGTACTTCTGTCATAATCCATGGGTGTGAAGCTTTAATAATAGACAAAGGAAATTGTTAAATAGATTTTCGGGAACTGTAGCTGGGCTAAAATATAATGCCTTGTGTGGCAGTTACATAATTTTTGTCAATTTGAGAGGATTAAGAATGAAGGGGTGGAGTTTAATCTATCAATGAGGTCAAAGCTGGATGAACTCATTTGGAGGTGCTAAGGAAATAAGCAACTTGCTGGAAGCAGAAGACACACTAATTTCCTTGCCGACTTTGCAGTCAACAAGACATGAAGCTACCCTGGTAGCTGGAGGAGCCACATGGAAACCCTGCCAGTGCTTAGATGCTGGCAATGCCACTGGATCCACAAGACTTCCTACCCACTGGCCTGTAATCATCCTGCCTTCAGCTTCATTGCATGTGTTTTGAGTCAGAAGAGGACTTTATAGATTGGTATTGGACATATAGGCTAATGTAAGACTTAAGAACATGATCTGTACTGGGCTGGGATCTTTTCTTAATGTATCATTTCTCTTTATATAAAGTTTTTTCTTATACACATATGAGTGTCTGTGAATCTGTTTCTTTAGCCTACCCGAACTAGCGCATCTTATCACTTGTTCTCTCTTTTGACCAATTTTAAATTTATTCAAGTTTTAAATATTTTTTTCCTCTATCTTAAATATTTTCTGCTTTCATTTTTCTGCTTTCTTTTGAGCTGGATGATTTTTTTTTTTTGCTTTGCTCCTATGCTTCTCTGTATAGAGAGTCCAGATTGGTGAATCTGACCGGATTAATACTTTCCCAGGATAGGAAGGGGAAGATTAAATCAGTGTGTACAAGAAAAAAGAACATGCTCTAAAGTTGATGATGTTGATAACTGCACTCTTCTTAATATGATGGAACTATTGATTTGTAAGATATGTAAATTATATCTCAATAAATTTAAATAAAAGAATTACAGCTAGAATGATCCTTGAAAGGTATAATGGGGAAACGTTGTCCCACATTTGTTCCATCTGTTATCCCTGGAAAAACCCATTATGCTTGGTAGAGTAGAGGATCGGTGAAAAGAGAAAGACCTTCGATAATATAGATTGGCACAGTGTCTGCAACAAAAAGGATGGAGTAGGAATGGGTGTTGTTTTATTCTGTTATTTATCTGGTCAGTATGAGTCAGAACAAACTGATCAGACAAGAAATAAAAGGAAAGAACCTGGTGGCACTGTCATTTAGACATTGGGCTCTGAAATTCCAAGTCAGTTGTTCAACTCAGAAGTATCTGAGTAAGAAAGATGAGGCTTTCTTCTCCCTAAAGACTCACAATTTTAGAAATCCTGCATAGGATCACCAGGAAGATTAATCAACTGTAGGGCAGTGGATTTAAAGTTCAATGACTGCTGGTGTTAAACCTCTTTTGATATGCCGGTTTTATTATTTTTCTTTGTTCTTGGTGAAGTGTCTCTGAATTTATTTTTCCTTTTAAAATATGTCCCTCTTTCTCTTCTTTCATTGAGCTTCAGGAATTATTGAGCTGTTCTACATGCAAGAAATTAATCATATGTATGTTTTGTTCATATGTCTCTCTATCACTATTAAGACCTCATTTTCTTTGCAGGGTTCTAGGAGAACTGAAACATTTACTTATGATGAAATTCAGGTATCTTTTTTTCCCCTTTTCTAAATCTTTTTAAGTCCTGCCTTGGGTAATTTCGGCTAAGCTAGGAGCCCTTGGGGGGTTACACTGAATTGACTCAATGGTAGTGCTTCATTTGAGTAAGAGAGTCACAACAATGTTCTTTGTTTTTATTGACAAATTTTATAGCTTTCGCTTTTAAACATATGTTTGGGTGGGAGCTCTACCCTACATCTGGATCTGTTGTGTAATTGATGCATAAATTTAAGAGACATGAGACAAGGCAAAGATGAAAGGGCTTACCTCTTCCTTGTAGAGATGGCATTCCAGATCCAGAATGAGACAGTAATGTATTCTCTCCTAGACTTGCAAGCCAAGGTAAGTACATAAGCACATATATAAAAGAAAGGGGTTGTAACAGGACGAGGAGGGGTAGGGGTGCACAATAGGAAATGGAGGTTCTAGAGGCATACATGTGACAGGAAGGAACATATTCAACAAGATGGGTAGGCTCTCAAGATGGCTGCCTAAGCTTGGTTCTTCTTAGCTGGCTTGATCTTAGGTGGGTCTGAGTTCTTCTCCCGGAACAATTTATGATTGTCAGAAGGGAATGGACCCTACTTAGGGCGAGGCATACAATCAGGGTCTGAGGTTTCTGATGGCAAATAACCTTTAGGCAGGTAGCCTTCAAGCACTTGAACTTTAATTTTAAGCACATACAGAAGCACCCATGTGCTTGCAGATACATCAATATTGGCACTGTTGTGTGGGAACAGCGTGGAGAATTACGTCTACTTAGGAGAATGTGACTGCAATGTATCTCCAACCCACTTCACATTGTGAAGTTCTCCTTCCAGGAAGCAATGGCCGCCCAGATGCCATAATGTATTAACATTGAGCATTTGTCTACATACACTCTCTTCAAGGTTCTTTTTCACACTTGGAATGCCTCCCAAGAGAAGTATTTGTCTATAATGCAAAGCTTATATTAATTTTACTTGCTTTACCTAAAAGTATGTTTTTTAAATCGTTTTATAGAGGGCTCTTACCATGCTTATCACAATACATATATACATACATTGTATGCCAAGTACATTTCTACATTTACTGCCCACATCATTCTCAAGACAATTGCTTTCTACTTGAGCCATTGGTATCAGCTCCTCATTTTTACCCCTCCCTCCCCATTTCCCCCATTCCCGCAAGTGAATTCTTGATAATTTATGAATTATTATTATTTTGTCCTATGCTGCACTGTCCGACATCTATCTCCACCCATTTTTCTGTTGATAACCCCCAGAAAAGAGTAAATATGAAGATCCTTGTCATCAGGTCCCCCTTGTTACTCCAGCTTCTCTCCATCCTCCTACTATCGCCATTCTCACCATTGTCCTGAAGGGATCATTTGTCCTGGATTCCTTTTGTTTCCAGTTCCTATCTGTACCAGTGTACATCCACTGGCCTAGCTGGATTTGTAAGGTAAAATTGGGATCACAATAGTGGGTGGTGGGGGAAGGAAGCATTTAGGAGGTAGAGGAAAGTTGTATGTTTCATCCTTGCTACACTGCATTCTGACTGGCTCATCTCCTCCCTGTGACCAGAACTTCTTTAAGGGAATGTTCAGTTGACCACAGATGAATTTGAGTCTCCAATCTACACTCCCTCTTATTCAAAATGATATGATTTTTACCCCTTGATGATGGATCTCTTTGACACCACATGATCACACAGGCTGATGTGTTTGTTCCACGTGGGCTTTGTTGCTTCTGAACTAGACGGTCGCTTGTGTATCTTCAAGCTTGCTTAGGCACACATTTGTCTTCAGTGAACGTGTAGGGAAAGTAAGCATCATGGAATGCCAATTAAATAGAACAAAGTGTTCTTCCCTTGAGGGAGTATTTGTGTGAAGACCCAAGGTCCTTCTGCTACCTTAATACTAAACCTGTAAATATATACACGTAGATCTATTTCCCAGTCATGATATATAAATATGTTTACATATGTACATATCTATATTTAGACCTTTATAAATGCACTTAGCCTCCTAGTTCTTTCCTCTATTTCCTTTTACTTTCCTCATGTCCCACTATCATGTCCAGCATTCATTTGAGTGCCAGCGATTTCTCTCAGTTATGTTGCCCTTGTTCAAGCCCTACCAGGCTTCCTACACTCTCCTTGCCTTAAATTTTGGATCACTTGTTGTTCCATTACCCCTGGGCTTGTTAAGACCACCTCCTTTCCCCCAACCTTCCCCTCTCCCCTGTTCCCCTGGAACCATCAGTTCAGTTTTTTCACCTCCAGATTCTTTATCCAGCCTATCCTATGTAGACAGACCTACCTAGGTAATAATATGGACAAAAAATAAGACATAGTAAACCAAAGCTAGAAAAGAAAACATAACTATGATAACAACAACAAAAATGATAAAAAGAAAGAAGAATCTATAAGTAGTTCAAAGTCTGTTTGTGGATCTCTAGGAATGTCCTCTGCTCTAGTCCAATGGGATGCCAAGCCTGGATGTCAAAATCTATCCTTGCCACTTCCTGGGGAATTGCCTGCTCTCCTTCCCCTATTGCTCTCCTTAACACCTTAGTGTTCTGCCTGGCTATGGTGAGGTCAGAAGGGGCAAAATCCAGACACTCTGTTTCCAATGTTGTCCTCCACAGGACCATTGGTCAGTGAGGTACGCTGTCTGTCAAAGTGTGGCTGGTCATACGGTTCTCTCTGTGTTTGGGCTGTTTTGAGCAGGGATATCATCCTCAAGGTTTAGTGGGCCAGAATGAGCGCCACTCTCTCTACCTTCCCTTCATTTGCTCCTGTGAGCTCAGATCAGACATGTCCCTCTCCCTGAGGTGCAGCTTTAGTGCTATCCTATAAAGTAAGTTCTTCTTGGGGGAGGGGTGACTGTCCATGTAGTTGTCCCCTCCATTGCCTCTCTGTTCCATGCCCGCCCATACACTGCATTCACATCCCAGAGCACCAGGCTAAATTCTGGTCCCTCAGTCCCAGTGGAGCTATGTACAATACCCTCCTCGTGGGTGGGTTAGTGTCCTGTTCCCCCACTACATATTTCTATTGTTATTGTTCCCCCACCCCTCTTTTAGTTGGCTACCATATGCATCCCTGCATTTGGTCTGGTCCCTGCCATACTGCCTGTATCTCATCCATGGAATGTTTGTAAACAGTAGCTTTTCCTCTATGCTCCATTTATAATTTTTCAAATAGGCTTGCCTCAGCGGATTCATGTTGTACTTGTCCTTTTGTGTTTGCCTAACTTCACTTAACATAATATCCTTCAGTTTCTTCCCATGCAGCCATGTGCCTCAGGAATTCATCACTGCTTTTTATAGATAGGACTCCATTTTATGTATGTACCACAGTTCTTTTTTTTTTTTTTTGAAGATCATCTTAGTACCACAGTTCTTTTATTCATTCATCTGCTGATGGAAATTTAGCTTGTTTCCAACTCCTTGCAATTATGAACAGTGCTATGATGAACATTGGAACACAGATGTCTGGCTATGGTTTGTTTTTTGCCTCTTCTGGGTATATGCCCAGTAGGGGGATTGCTAGGTCATACGGTAGCTCAATCTCCATCTGTTTTAGAAGCCATCGCTAAATCAATTTCCATAGTGGTTGTGCATTCCTACAGGTCCACCAGCAGTGAATAAGAGTTCCTGCCTCCCCATCACCCCTCCAACACTTGTTGGTTTCTGATTTTTTTAATTGGTCTATCTTTGAGGGTGTGAGGTGGTATCTCATTGTTGCTTTAATTTGCATTTCTCTTATAGATAATGAGCAGCAAAATTTTCTCATATGTTTATTGGCCATTCGGATTTCTGCCCCTGACAAACTTTTGTTTGGGTCCTTTGCCCACCTTGTCAGTGAAAAGTTAGCTTTTCTCTTATTATAATCTTGAAAGTATTGCAGATTTTAGTAATAAGGTCTTTGTCTGATGTGTTATTGTTAAAGATGTTTTCACTGTTGATAGGCTTTCTTATTACTCTCTTGATGAATTCTTTCAATGAACACAAGTGATTTATCTTAATTATATCCCACTTGGCAATCTGTGACCTCTATGTATTGGTATCCTTCTCTATCTCTGATTGCCTATGCATTCCCTGTGCCAGTTCCCTCAGGTTTGTCCCAATTCCCTCATTTTTACTTAGCACATTTGTCAAAGTGACTATTCTCTCTACTGTGATTACTTTTATTTAAATACTTTTAAATTTAAATATATTAAATTATTTATCTAAAATATTTAGATTTAAATGGACACAAGCACTCTGTATTCTTCTTGTTCGGGTTTTTTTTTTTCACCTAAAATATCACTATTACATTCATCAACAGCTGTATACCTTTATACTGCTTCAAATTATATAATTGTATGGATATACAATGTGTCTAATAATAGCCCTAGGTAACAACTCTCCATTTCAATATCATTGCTCTTCCAGGGGACAACAAACTTTTGAGAGAGAAGAGCCAGGCCTATCCCTCAGTACAAATGAGTAATTACTTCAGTACCATGAGTATACTTTAGAAATTAATGAAATCACCAATATCTGGATAATATTCTTCACTTTTCCATCTTACTTCAGGGGTGAATATACATGTGTATATGCATGTGTTTGTTTGTGTGTATTCCAAAAGAGCTGCTTGTGGCTTGAGAGCAGCAGTTTCCCCACTCCTGAATTCTATGCTTTTACCTCTCACTGTCATTCCGTTAAAGAATCCATGCAATTTTAAAACAAAGAGCTTTATTTCCTAATATCTATCCAATTTGCTACTACTAAAAAGTTCAACAGTTTGAATGCACCAACTCCAGTATAGTCTCAGAATCCCTTGATAGGATTGTTACTGACAGGTAGGAAGATTAGGGACTAAAGAGGTTATCTTCACGCATTGATTATGCTAGACAAATTAGCTAACTATTCACAATAAAGGGATTTGAAAGAAATCAGGCGCTTATTAGACACATAAGGGGACAATCCACAGCTGGGCATGTGCAGACTAAGGTCACCTGGACACAGGTGAAGGTCAACCTGGGCATGCAACTAAACACCAGCAATGTGATGTCACAAATGTGTCTAAACTCAGGTACTAAGAGCAGCCAGTACCCTCAACCACACAAGCACACCAATGATGGCGGTATAACCCTCTGTGAGGGGGACAAATATCAGAATTACAGGTGAAGGGATTTATCAGACAGTGTAAGATATGTAAATAATATTAATAATTTATAATACATTAGAGGTTCATGAGAGTCATGGGGTGGGAGGGAGGGGATAAAAGAAGAACTGGCATTAAAGGGCTGAACAAGAAAGAAAATGCTTTAAAATCCATGATGGCAGCATCTATACAAGTTTGCCTGATATGATTAATTTACAGATTGTTATAATATATGTAAGAGCCCTCCTAATAAAATAATTTGTTAATTACAGGAAATTAGAGAGAAGGGGCAGGATGTCTCCTGTGTGCACAGTGGCACATGCTCATCCTCTGAAAGCTCACAATCTCTCCCCTTCTCTTTTCAATTCTCACACTCCTTTTTCCCTGTGGGTTTTTGAGCCTACATCCCTCCCCTAAAGAGGCCATCTCTGGTTAGAGCTCTCCCGTGACCCACATCATGCAACCTTGCGCCCTTTCCAGAGACAGCTGTACTTTGTCAGACTTACAACCGGAAGCATCCCTTTCCCTCCAAAAAGCGTCTTGGACTACAGGAGTGCTTCAGCCACATGAATTCTTTTGGCATTAAGCAGCAAGACCCTGGAAAAATCACCCCAGAAACCTAACAATGAGATGTTGTTAAGCAATTTTTGTCTATTTTATGAAAACGGTGCTCTGCAGTTTTTCTCTCTTTTTTTTTCCTTTCAATATATGTCGATATTTTGTTGTTAAAGAAATGTATCATGAGTGATGGGCAAGGAATTATTTAGAGTGGTTTTTTGGGTCAAAATTTCTAACTCATACCCTTTTCCTGAATTGATTTGATTTTTATAATTAGGGAGTAGAATTCACCTGTGCATAATTGTGAACAGAATTCCCCCAGCAAGCCACCCAGCTTGTGTGTATAATATGAATTTTCTGAGAAGTAGGAGGAGGGACCTCACTACAATCCAGAGTCAGGAGTGAACATGTTCTCTGGACCTGAGATCCCAGCACAGCGACCCTTTTGATGCAGAAAAGACCTATCCAATCAGAAGAGCAGCAACAGCAGGGTCAGAGCCAGACCACGAAACAGAGTGATGGACACACAAAGCCAAGAAACTAGAACAAGACTGGCTTTGGGAGGGTGACCTCTCCAGGCACTTTCAGGAAGCTGACTTTGCTCTTCTGTGAAGCTTGAGTTGAATGACTTTGGTCGGAGGCTTCCAACCATGATCCATGGATCCATGATCCATAAATGACCTCCTACAAATGGAAAATGATTACTAATTATAAATAAAATTTTTACTAATTTTGATGTCATTAATGTCTGTGTGTTACAACTATGGTCTATGATAAATGTAGCATTTTAGAGCAGTGGTCGGCAAACTGCCACTTATGAGCTTTATGCAACTCTTTCAGTGTGAACATGTGACTCTGAAGTAATATTGAAAACAGTTGATGTTTATTATTTCAGATTATGGGTGTTTATTAATGAATATAAAAGAACTTAGTAATATGTCCTGATAAACTGCTGCTCTTCCCACTAGCCTTGCACTTTGTTAACTGTTTCAATTAACTCTTAATCATGAATATTCTCAGAGAGTTTTGTGCAACCATTGAAGTGAACTTAAGGGCAAAAAAGTGAATACTGGTCATGACAGCATAATGAGTATTTAGTGGGAAATGTTTTATATTTCAGTTTTGCTTTCCGCTACCATGTTTTAAAACCTTTTATAAATTGATAGAAATGGAGTGGCTTACCCAACAAAATCCAATGAGCATTTATAACTATTTTTTAAACAATGAAAATATGTCAATGAATTTTATACCTATTATCAGGGATCTTGTCTCCCTTAAAACTATCATCACACTTTTATTTTGTAGTCACTCTGCAATGTACTTCACAATCAATTGTGCATCTTTTTTCCAACATATTCCAAAACAATTGTTTTCAGCATTGAGAAGCTGTATGTAAGATTTGTATTGAAAAATTTAGCGAGTAGATTGAATGGATATACATAAGTACCCTTGAATGTTTTCAGTTTAAAAAAAACACCATAAATGACCTCCTACAAATGGAAAATGATTACTAATTATAAATAATTTTTTTACTAATTTTGATGTCATTAATGTCTGTGTGTTACAACTATGGTCTATGATAAATGTAGCATTTTAGAGCAGTGGTCGGCAAACTGCCTCTTATGAGCTTTATGCAACTCTTTCAGTGTGAACATGTGACTCTGAAGTAATATTGAAAACAGTTGATGTTTATTATTTCAGATCATGGGGATTCCATTTGTTTGGAAAAACATATTTACGTCTCTTGGGTGATTTTAAAGTTGTTAGGAGGGACAGGACAAACTCTTCAGTTTCAAGAATTTGCCAACACCTAAACTATACTAGTATACTAGCTTGATCCATTACAACCACATTCACAAATTATTGAATTATATATACCATATTGCAAAAAGTCACCTCACATTCTCATTCTTCCTTGTACAGGTTAACACTGATGAATTTTGTGTAAAAAAATACCAAATTTAGTAAAGTAATTTTTATTCTGGACCATATATAAAGCAATTTTATAAGAATAATATGACATTTTCACAGCATAGAGCTAAACAAAAACAAAGAGTACCTTTCAAAATATGTTTGGAATGCTATAAATCTTCAGCTTTAAAAAGTAGAAATCCAGTCCAAATCCCAAGTTAACATTCTAAATAAGTGACAATAATTATTGGCATTTGTGATATGTCATTATGACTAAAAGCAGGCATGCTATTTCTATTACTGCATCATTAATAATTTAAATACTTATTTTCATACATTTTGGCATCTTCCATGATCCTAATACTCCAAAGATTTGTGTACAATGCCTCATATTTCAACCCAATACTGCAAGTATACTTAGCAGAAATAATAGAAAAGCCCATTATTTTATTATTACTATTTTCAGTTTCCAAGTTTGATGAAAGACAAAGTCAATTGTTGTATATTCTATACCATGTTTATGATTTAGGACAAATAAACCTTCCTAGAAATGTCTGTCTATTTTGTTGTAAAGCATTTCCTAATCCTAGATCTTTATCAATCCATCACACTTCTTAGGTTTATAGTCTAATGTTTCCAGCCTCATCAAACATGTAGAATGAAGACCAAACTTTTTCTTTCACAACTTCATCTGTTCACTCCTTGTTTTCTTGCTTATTTGCTTTTAAACTTTTTATTATTAATGGTGTAGAGTATTATATAGCTGTTCATCAGTTTTAACAAAACACCTTATGTACATTCTGTTTCAATGAATTCCTTGCAATGGCTTGATGCACCGTCACTTACCATATCTTACCAGTATTTTCTGTTTTCCTTCAGTGGACTGTATATTGGGCTTCCATCCACCAGATCATTGGTTCAAAACTATAAGCACTCTGTAGAAGAGAGATGAAGCTTTCTGCTCCCATAAAGATGTATAACCTTGAAAACCACAGGGGCAGGTCTACTCTGTTCAAGCCTGACTAGGCTTGACTAAATGGTAATGAATTTTAGAATTTTCTCCTTGGATAATCATTGCTGTTTTGATCTAATATGGTTGATTATTCTAAGGTCTTGGAACCAAGATATTGTTATCATTCCTCTTATAGACCTTGTCGCGCGCAGCCCACCCCACGACGGAATGGTGTGGAGAGTACGCGACACACGACGAGATAAAATAGTCAGGATCCTTCTGATGGCGTTCTTAGCGAAGTTTATTGAAGCTGCCTCTAGACCCGAGGTCAGCTGCGGAAGACCCTGAAAACCCACAGCCCTGGGCTTATAAACCTTGATTAGTGACGGGGCATTCCGGGATAGGTGCAGCGGCTTTTTGCGTCACAGGCCTTGCTTAACGCATGCGCAGTATTGCTTGTTTACAGCTCAATTTGTATGGCTGGGGCGCGGTCCGGCGCCATCTTGCAATGGCGTCCACATCTCCTCCCTTTTTATTTATTTTGTAGATCCCACCTGTCTTAGGTGGCTCAGTGTGCCACATGGTCCTTACCCGTCTTTGGAATTCCTGCCCTCTAGCGGC